>PVIR01019270.1:0-32209 GCA_004026965.1 Petromus typicus
AAGCATAGTTTTCATTCTTATGTAGTTATCAGTAAAGCAGTTTTCAAAATGTCTTTAGTTATACCTCTGTTTTTGCCTAGTGACTAAAATATGGCTTATTTTTCACTTGAAAATGTATCACTAGCTGCCAGCACAATATACTTTGTATTCTTAAACTCTTGAGTGACATTAGAAATTAAATCATATCTCCCTGTATCATTTTTGGAATGATGCTGCTACATTAAAAAAGTGAATAATGTAGCAAGTAGAGGTTTTCATTAGCTAGTATTTCTCTCCAACTGATATTTTTGTTTGACATTAAAATTAATATATTATAGATTAGTTTATGTGGTTCTAGTTTTTCCTAAATATATTCGGGAGATCTCTACCATAATTACATGAGTAATTCCACTGAAACATTTATTTAAAAGTCAGGCTTGAAGCATTTCTTTAAAAGCCTGGTCATAGCCAGTCTTGAATGAAAATATAACATTCCTAGTATAAGTGGACTAGAGAAAAGTTACCAAATGAAATATACCAGATACTGGGGGCCAGAGTGTTTTGGATTTCGGTTTTTTTTGGAGTAATTGCATGTATACAATGAGATGTCTTGGAAGTAGGGCCCAAGTTTAAACACAGAATTTACTTATATTTCATGCATACCTTATGTGCATGGCCTGCATGGTAGTTTATGTGGTACTTTTAGTAGGCCTGAATTTTGACTGTGACATGTCATTTAATGTCAGGTGTTGGATTTTATCCCTGTGTCATGAGAGTGTTCAAGAAGTCACTTAGTTTGGAATATTTCAAATTTCCGATTTTTAGACGAGGAATACTCAATTTGTACTTTTTTGATACTAATTCTTAAAGGTTAAGTGTATCACAAGTACAGATGACTATCCATAAGATCTGCTTTCATAGATGGAAATAATCATACATTGAAAATATTGAGATAGGTTGCATTTGTACCATAAATATGCAGACTCGTTTTTTCATTATTTTCTAAATAATGCAGTCTAATGACTGTAGTATTTATGTTGTATTAGTAATGTAGAGCTTTGTGGGAGGGGTATGTAGATCATATGCAAAAACTGTGTTTTTTATGGAAGTGTTTAGTATCCGTGGATGTTGGTAGCAGAGTGGGTCCTAGAATGAATCATTCTTGGATACTGAGGAAACTGCCCTAAAGAATGATGGGAAATATTTTGAAGTAGAGATTGTCCAAGCCTCTAGCGTCCAAAACAGTAGCCACTAAAATTCTGTTCTTTGATCCTACTAGGCCTATTTTAGTGCCCAGTACTTGAAAAGTAGCACATGTAGGTAGTGGCACTTTTTTTAAAAAAAATCTTCACAAATACATTGAACAGTATTTAATCTATTGATTTTTAATATTTCTCCCAATGATTAGATTCAGTATCAGAATTTTAAAGAGTTCCATATAAAAGGTAGTAAGATTGAGATGTATTCATCAGGAGGTAGATAGTTCACTACACGTGACCTTCCAAATGGCCGCATAGCACATCCATGTTGGGAGGTGATGGTTTGTTCTTTAACCACTAATAAATGCAGAAACAAAATAGAAATAGAAAATTTTTAAGGAGAATAAGCATTACTTGATTCAAGTAAAATGCTGAAATCAAAGGATGAAAGATTGAGTCAGAATTTGCAGAAATCTGACCAGTTAGGCCAGCTCATCAATTCAACATTAATGTTATGGGATAGATTAATATCATGTCTCTTAATATGATGCACTACTGAGTGGAGTCGGTTTCACTTGTGTAATACTTCTGCTTTTTTTTTTTTTAATAGAAGTATACGAAGGAATGAGACAAATCCAAATAGAAAATATTCTGCAAAACTACCATTTTGGATCCTTCAAAAATGTTAGTACAGACCTAGGTACTCATTATCAGTTGGTTCCGGGAGGTAAATACAAGTACCAGACAGTTTGGTGAGAGGGTATATTCAGGAGTGAGGCAGTCACCAAGTTCTAGGTTGGGATTAGAGCACCAAACAAGTATCAGGATTATATTTGTGTCAATGTGTTGAATACCAAAGCAGTTGAGTACCGAAGTATGACTATCACGACAAATTACATGGAAAGGGAGCTTAAAAGAAACTAAAGAGACATGGTGATTAACTGTTGTGTGATGGATCCTGCATTGAAAACTGAACTGAGTGGTAGAACAAATACAAAGGGCATGATTAGAGTAGTTGGATGAATTTAACAGTGGACATTCCATTAAGTAATAATATGACACTTTCACAATGTGAACTTGGATTGTGATCAAATAGGAAAACGGTGGGTAGAGGTTGACATTAGGAATGAAGTGTCACAGTGCCACAAGTAACTTTCAAATGACTCATTCAAGATAATTTGTGTATTTGTAAAGAAAGGAACAGACATGTGACAAATGTTAATAGTTGGTCCTTAGGTTTCTCAGCCTTTTTTGTAATGCCTGAGATTTTGTTCACTGCCTCTTCCCAGCCAGTTTTGCTCTTTTGGGTACATTGACCCGGCTGTTCTAGAAGTTTTCACTTCTATAGGAGTATAGATGAAGGATGTACTGTGTTGTTGTTTACAGCTTTGGTTTGGAGTAAGAGATGGCCTTTTGTTTTGTCTTGTAGAGGACCAAGTCCTAATGATGTTCTTCGTTTCTGCTGTATGTTTGCAGTGCAATGGTTTCTACAGCCCTTTAAAGAGAAAATGACACTGACCTGATCTTCTGAATAGCTTAAGTTGGTGCAGCCAGATAGTTGACAGAGGCATTTCAGCCTAGGAAACAACGTAAATAAACTTATCTTAGTTGTTTATATGTTTCAGTATTTGTTTCAGCCAGGCTTTCTTAGCAGGTATTACTTGTATTTGTTCTGTGTTTATAGCAAATGGGAATGTGTAGGAGACATTGCATACTATTTTTTTTTAAATAGCACTTTCCCCTGGCACACATGCTATCTTTGTATCAGCACCGAGTGATGATTGCTAGGGCTGCCCAGTTAGGAGTTGGTTATTTCTGCCATATTACCATGTGGCTGACTACTTAGATTTGGATATCTGTTACAAATAATGTTAATTTAAGGTTCTGGAGTTGGGATTTTTCAATAAGACTTTTTATTTTGAGCGTAACGTCGCCCTACCCAATATGAACATATTAACAAATTGTATAGTTATGTATTAGTGAACTAATTATGAATATGTTAGTCCCCTTAATTTAAGAGAGATACATTTTAAAATTCCTAGAATCCCCAAAGAGAGTAATGAACTCTGTCATTTAATGTCTTTTCCATCTTAAACACTTATGCGCCCTGGCCGTAGGGTTTGCAGCTTGAGGTGTGGACAGCGCACAGCTAGCACAATTTTTCTTCTTTATAATTCCATAGTTGGAATGTTTATGCTTCTTGGTAATCTCAGCATATGCTGCGTTCTCCTAACTTGCTAAGTTTGACCTTTTCAATTAAAGCAGCACTGTCATGGCTTCCTTGGCATATCTTAATTACCAGTGCTACGACTCTTATGCTGCTTAAAATAAGGACAACTGAAACATAATCACTGGTGTATACTCTGATTCAGTGCCTTAGGAGGCAGGTAATACATACAGTGTGGATACTCTTGACAAAGGAATGGTTCATGTCCTCTGGGACAGAGCAGGATGGCATCAGGTTTTATTTTCCTATAATAGCATGTAATTTGAAATTTATGAATTGTTTACTAACATTTTCTATTTATTGTTAGGCTTTGGTTGATCTGTGGATAACTGGGGTAAAGCACATAGATTAAAACTAGGTGGGAGATTATTGGTTACTTTAAATAGTCAGTATGAACTTTATTTGAACTAATTTCTTTGAGAACTTGATGACTGTAGGAACCTAAGCTCCAAATGACTGGTGTGTCTCAGTTTTACTCAGTCAGCCATGAGCACGATCAATCAGTTTCACAGCATTCTCCTGTCTTCTACCCTCCGTGGTCCTTTTTGGGAGAGGCTTCACCTCAGGTGTTCTCACTTTTCCCTGCAGTGTGTGAGCACGTCTGTGTCCCTGTTTCTCCTCAGTGCTCACCTGTGGAATTGGGTAGGGTTCATTCTTCTTGCTGATCTCCTCAGATGATAGTAATTCACTTTCCAGGATTAGCTAAGGTGAAGCCCTGGACTGTTTTGTTCTGTTTTCTTCTCTGTGTTGAGCCTTTTCAGGTTTTCTCTGTATCTCAACAGAAGAAAGACTAGGGTGAAATGTATATTAGATGAAAAAGAATAGTTTTAGGATAAGGTAAACAATTAGTAGATAATCAAGCAATAGTTTTATGCTGTTGCAGAGTCCTAAATAATTACCCTAGTTTACTAAAATTCAACTTTTTAAAAAAGATTGTTATAATTTATTTGCAGGAAGATGTATAAATCTTAATGTACACTTTGGTAATTTGGGCTGTGAATTTGGTTCTGGGTTTACTTCAGTCTAAAGTTGAAAATAAAATATATTAGTTTCTTGAAGGGGCCCAGTTTTGCTTAGTGTTTATTTCTTGAAAGTCATTTCAATGTAGGGAGCAGCGTTGAATGATTTGGCAGTTTTCACAAAGCTGTTCACAGTGTCCAAAGTGGAAGTTGAGGTCATGATGTTGAGGTGCAGTTTTTGGTGGATGAGGAGAAGGGTGATAACTAACATTAAGCCCCCCCAAAAACTTTGCCTATCCAAGAAAATTGTTGATTGAAATATTCTTGGAATAAGATATCTCTGTTCTGCTGTACATATATGTATGTGCACTTGTTTATGTATATATAGTATATCTAAATATTGTATATGCAGATGCATAATTTTTAAAGTGCGTATTTGTTAAGAGCTGAACAAATCATAAGGCTTGAGCAGCAGTTATTTAGGATTATTGGTTGGGGTGTGTGTGAGCCCATTGCTTTAAGGAATAAATGTGAGTTCAGGATTTTGAATTGTTCTGTTCTGTTCTTCTTTTGGTGCTGAGCCTCTCATGTATCAAGCATATCCTCTACAACTCAGCTGCACCCTCAACCTTAAAATTTTGAATCCAAGATTTGTCCTCCATTCGGAGGAAAGTAGGCCAAAGAGAAACTGCAGGTAAAGCCATGCCTTTTCTGAAGGAACAATTTGGTGTCCGATTTATTACCTAAAAACGAATCAACCAAGTCTTCAGTAATTCTTAAAAATATGCACCGTCCTGCGTACTGTCAGCTGGAAGGATAGTTTAAAGAAATGTTGCCAGTTGGTTCCCTCGTTGTAGAAAACTTGTCTGCGTGGCTTTTGTCAAACACTGTGAACCTGGCCAGATGGAATTGATAGGGATAGGTACCTTTTCACTTTCAGGTTATCTCTTTGTGTGACTGGCAGTCTCTTCTGTGATCTGATTGCTTTTTGCTCTGTTACCCTGTTCTTTAGAAAAATGTGTATGGATGCCTCTTGGCCTTTAATTGAGGTTAGTCCTCATAAAACCATTGTAAGTTGAAAATACAGTAAGCTAAAAGTACAGTAAATACACCTGGCTTACTGGATATTGTAGCTTAGCTGTAGTCAGTACACGTAGACCAAGTATGGGCTGTTTATCCTTGTGAGTCTGTGGTGAGTGGAAGTTTCAGCTCTCCCGGGTGATGCCCAGCATCTGGAGAGAGTATTGAATGGCATAGTACTAGCTCCAGAATAGAGCAGAATCCAAAATTTGAAATGCAGTTTCTACTCATTGCTTATCACTTTTGCACCATTATCAAAGTGAGACATCCTAATTGGAATCATGTACTTCAGGGATTGATCTTAGTTTAGTAAGGAAGAATTGGTTTTTAATAGGATGCTAACAAGAAAACTGCCCCACCAGGAAAAGTACCTGTGGTGACTGATACTTTTCCACTGTAAATTATTCTGCCTATGGGGAGGTTTATATTGCTCTATTTTTCTTTTTCTTTTCTTTAGACTTTGAGTAACATTTTCTTGCTAGTTACACAGATCCTTTCTAGTTAAATTTAAAGAGTTAGGGAGTATTTCCAGAAACTGCAAAGAAGAACTTCTTATCCTTGAATTTTTTTGACCACAAAAGTACATTTTGTACTTAACATTGAAATCATTCACAGTTTTGTCATTTGAAATTCCAGATGGTGATACTGTGAAAAGATCTGCCACATTTTTCTCCTTATGGTCTGAAAGGGCTACATTAACCTAAATTAACAAGTGAATTGTGGGTTACATATTATCAGTCTATGCAGAGTGAATATTTAGGTAAGATACAAATTTCTAAACAGTTTTCTTTCTTGAATAAATTTTCTTATTTGCAGTGGGGCTGTAACTCAGTGGTAGAGCACTTAGCTGGCCTGTGCAGGAACCTGGTGAAGCCCTCAGCACTGCAAACATAACAGCAAACCCCACATAGAAACAAAGCAAACACAAACTGTGACAGCAAATCACTAAAGAAAAAAATGTCCGACTTTTATTGTCTGTATGTGGGTTTTATTATTTAATTTGATAATTTTATCCTTATAAAACCTTGTAAGGATAATATTCATCATCTCACTTTAACAGAGAAAGAAACAGGACTCCCTTATCACACCTCTAGTAAATGATGGGATCGAGATTTAAGCCTTGGCAGTCCTGACTGCTGTGCTGTTGCTCTCAAAATGTGTAGAACAAACACTATTGCTGCATATTATGTTCCATCTCTATCCTAAGATTGAGTTGACAAGATGCCTGCTCTTTGATTAATTTTGCTTCTCTTTTACATCCAGATCTCTAATTTTTGCTTGTTTTATTAATGACAAAATGCAGAGTAAATAAAATTAGTGTTAGAATTTAAATTGAGTTAGATGATATTTTCTGTCATAGCTGTGTGACCACAGATTGCTTATTTTATGTGAGTTTACTTTCTAACAAGCTATAATAAAGTACTAATAAAGAGATTAGTAACTCATGTTTGTAGGAAAGGTTACATAGATACTAGTGTTTGAATTATTGGAACCATTGCCTAGAAGGTACGATGAGGTTAAAAACAGGCAACTACTATTTATTTTACACGTCAACATTTTATATATTTTATAAATATTACATTTTTCACATTTTTCTCCGAAGTTATTGTTAGAAAGAATCCACTCGCAAAAAGGAGGATGTATGTTAGAAAAAGAAGAGCTTATTCCAGTTAACAGAGACTAAAATCAGGAGATGCTGGCAGCTAGTTGGGACAGGTTTCACCTTTGAGCAGATGGGCTCACACCAGGGAGAGAAATCTTAGCAACTGACTGGGAAAGAAACTAGGCTTATATAGGTATTGGAGGGGCTGGGAAGTCTGGGGTGCAATACTCATATCTTAGATACCTGGGGTAGTCCTCTCATTGGGGTAGTGCTACATTCCCAGGACTTCTTAGTGCCAGGGGGCTTCAAGCCACATTGTGAGTGCCTCTGTCCCATCTGCTGGGCAGTTGCAGGTGCCTGCCAAGAGCAGCCTGTTGTTTCCTTTGGGTTAGGACAGGCCTGACGGTTATGTTTTAAGATCCTGTGATTCTACCGAACACTTAGGAATTATAATGGTTCTCTATAATTCTTCAATAAAATGGAAGCAGAGAATGCTTCTAACTCATATGAAGTCAGGATTACTCTGATATCTACAATCTCAGCTGCTCAAGAAGTTGAGTCAGGAGAATTGTGAGATCAAGACTATACTGGGCAACTTAGCCAGACACTGTCATTTTAAAAGGTCATTGTCATACATGTTTATAATTTTAAAACTTTGGGATCACAAATTCCAGTCATACGTGAGCAATTTTAGTATGGGTCGGTCTCAAGAAAGGAGTACTGGGAAGTGGGACAGAAAAGCTTAATTCCATGGCCCTGGTTCATTCTCCATTGCTGAAAAAAGAGGTTGGGTGGGCTAGGAGTAGCTCAGGTTAGAGTGTTTATGTAGCATGCATGATGTCCTGGGTTAGTCTTTGGTACTGAAAAAAAAAAACTGTTGAGCGAATAGCATGCATGTTCCCTCTCACTGCTCCTCTTGAGCATTATCTTGGAAATCCTACAGATGGGGAGGGAGAAGTAAACACAATAGACAGCAATGGCATATTTACAAAAAAATCTAATGCAACAGCTCTTCTGGAACTCATAAGTAATTTTTGCAAAGTTGTGGGATGGAAAGCTATTATACTGTACACGTCTGTTACTTTGTTTCATAATAGCAGTAAGCTGTTGGAGCTTAACATTAAAAGCACAGTATTGCCAGGGTTTTAGCTCTGTGGTTCTACTCTTGCCTGGCAAATGCAAGGTCCTGAGTTTGATTCCTGGTACCACAAAAACAAAAAGAATGTCACTAGATTATAAATACAAGGTGGTGAAGGATTTTTCTGAGGCAGTGATAGGTTGTATGCTGTGATTGCACTTAGAGCCAGTTATCCTTGCAGTTTATATAACATTCCATAGAGCAAACTGCTTTGTATCTGTTAAATGTGACACAGCAGGACTGTTTGTCCAACATAGTATTTTAGGAGACTAAATTTGGCTGACTGATACTACTGAATTTACAGACTTACTGAGAAGTCTCAATCACCAAGACAGTATGTATTGGTAAAAGAATAGACAAAATAATTAGAAACAATATAGAAAGCCCCAGAGTAGACCTACACCACAAATATATTAAACTTTGATAAAGGAACAGAGGCAACAAAATAGCAGGAGGATATTCTTTTAAACTAACAGTATTAGAGTGACAAGACACCTTCGTGCCAAAGGGGTGGTGATGTTGGATCTAGACATAGACCTTTCACAAAAATCACCTTAAAATGGATCATAGACCGCACTGCTAATCACAAAACCTTGAAACTTGAAAGATAATATAAGGGAAAGTCTGATGGCCTTACGTTTAACTATGGCTTTTTAAACCAAACATAGAAGTGAAATTTATGAATAAAAAGATTGTTAAATTGGACTTCATTAAAATGAAAAACTGCTGTAGGAAGGATATTAAGAGAATGGAAAGACAACCTTAACAACTGAGAGAAAAATCTTTGTAAAATGTATACCTAGTATCAAATATAAAGAACTCTTAAAATTAAGAAAATGAACAACTATATTAAAAAGGAGCAAAACCTAGATATCTTACCAAAGAAGGTAGATAGATGACAAGCATATAAAGAGATGTTCAACATACATCGTTAGAGAATTGCCAAACTACAAATACAGTATGGTACACTGTGTGCTCTTAGAGTGGTGAAAATGTGAAGACAATACTAACTGCTGGCAAGGATGCGGAATAATAGTCTCATTCATTTTTGGTGCCAAGGGAAAAATGATGTAGCTGAAAAACACTTTGGCAGTCGCACACAAGTATATATACTTTTCCCATATGATCTAAGAGTCATACTCCTTGCCTCTAACCCCTTTTTGTAGTACGGCTGATCAAGCTCAGAGGTGCTGTCCCACTGAGCCACATCCCCAACCCAGCTCTGGATGGGACAGGATCCCTGGTAGTATTTGAACCTTATGACCCTCTTACTTCAGTCTCCTTAAGTGCTAGATTAGGAGCATGTGCCACCACACCCAACTGCATCTTTGGTTTTAAGCCAAATGAGTTTAAAACTTTGCACAGAAAACTATACACACATTTTTAAAAAGCAACTTTATAATTGGCAAACTTAGAGGCAACCAAGTTATCCTTCATCTATACAATAAAATATTACCCAGCAATAAAAAGAAATGAGCTCTGAAGTTGTGAAGAGATGCATAAAATTTATTAATTTTAAAATCATATGAACTGTGAGTACATTCAACAGTATGAATGAATGAATGTTAAAATTGATAGAGTAGAAAACAAAAGAACTCATGTAATAAAATTTTACTTTATTATTGCAGAACAATAAAAGCTAGGAAATTATTTTTAAAACAAGATAATTTTTATGTGGAGAAAGAATCAGGAAAGAAGTCTTAAGAGATTTCTGGGGATAATGGCATTTTTGTTTTCCATTATAGGTTATCCAGGTGCTTATTTTAGAAGCCTTTAACATGCATATGTAGTTTTTCTTCTAATACATTTTTTAAAAAATGAAGTAAATTTCATATAACATTGGATCAATATATTTAGGTGATATTGAAGATAGTAACCTACTTAAATGTTAAATTTTAGATGGTGAGGTTTACATCAAAACCAACATTTCACAATGCACTTTTTAAAGACATAATAAGGATTATATTTTAAATAATGTAATGGTTTCTTGGCACCCCCCATCCAAGTAATAGATAATTAAGAGATGAGAATGTTATTGCCATATGGGAATTACATTTAAATTTAAAGACGTTTTTGTATTAAGCCAAAATACAGACATAGTAACTTTAGCATATTCATTGAGCTATCTTTAATATTTCTTCTAGAAAAGCAAATGACTATTGATAAAAATTTCTGTACAGAATCTACTTCCCCAATCTAGTTCCATTAAAAAAATATATTCTTTTATATTACACAGTAACTCAAAATCAATTATCACTCTGAAAACTTGCTTTATGCTAACTTCTGGCTAGATAAAAGTCCTCCAGGTTTTACTATGTACTGTTTCCATAAAACTGCCATTGCTTCTATTTCCTTTTTTTTTTTTTTTTTGAATAGATTAACAAATTTCCATGTCTAATTTCCTGTGTCTTAGGAAAAGTAAGTAGGCACCTCCATACTTATGAGATTGCTGAGGTAGCATTTGGAATTCTCCATAGGAGCCAGTGAATGTAAGATGTACTTATATTGATAGTGTTGTAAACAGTTCATCCTGAAGCCTGAGTCTATCCAGAACAAATTTTGACACCATTTTACAGATAAATATACAAACCAAAGAACCACAGTATATTCTACCTTTTATTTTTGTAAATCCTATTATGTAGATAACTTCAGTTTTACCAAAAGGCTGATATATTGCCGTATTTTGAAAATATCAGTATTAATTTTGAGTTGACAGTGGTAACCTGATGGGTCATTATGTTTGGTACAAGGAGAATACCTTTCAGTAAAATTATTGAAATGCAAAAACCCAAGAAATTCATATAACAGTCATTCTGAAGTATACAATCAATGCTCTGATTATGTAATTTTTCTTCATCCCATATAATCACTTTGTATCCATTCTCCAACACTATCCCCCTCAAATATTGTAATTTTTAAACTGCTTTGTATTTCTAAATTTGCCTGTCTTTGTGGGAGACAGAGGAGGACAAAGCCAGAACCTTTGCGGCAAGCTCCAGTCCTCCATGAGTCCAACAACAAACAACAAATTTGGAACCTTGAGAAAAAGCCTGAACCTGGGCTTGACCCTTGCTTCTTTGGGTAGCAGCACAAGGTAAAAATACCAAAACTCTTTGTACCTTTCTTTGGTACCACGCTTCACACCCAAAATGCGAGCATCCATAAGGCAGGGCAGAGGTCTGCAATAATCCCTCTAGTTGAAGATCCTGCAGGGCAGGGCAGACATGTGCAAGTCAATCCGCAGTTCCCAACATATCCTGAATGTATCATATAAAGGAAGTGGGCGAGCCAGGCATGATAGTGTATGCCGTATTCTCATCTTTCTGGTGTTCGAAGGCAGGTGGATCTCAAGTTTGAGCTCACCTTGGGCAATTTAGTGTCTCAAAATATAGAAGGGGGGGCTGTAGTTACTGTAAAGGTCTTAGGTTCCATTCTCAGAACCACCAAAAAAATCAATGAATGAATAGAACTATAGAGTCTATGACCTTTTGTATATGGCTTCTAGCATAATATGGAAACGTATCTACGATGTGGTGTCTATCAGTATTTTTTGACTTTATGGCTGAATTGTATTCCACTGTATACATATAAACTACCAGAATTTGCTTAGTCATTTACTCCATGGTGCCTTTCTTGGGTTGTTTGCATCTTTTGGACATTATGAATTACTACTATAAACATTTTGTACATCTACTTCTGTGCCCTACAATATATAGGGTATATGTCACAATAGAAAAAGAAAGATCTTGTTTGGGGACTTCATGTACTAACACTAAAAGTATTGTGGTAAATACCAAAAAAGAAAGGTGGATTAAGTATAACCCATCTTCCCAGAAAGATTTAAACATCATATGTCATATATCATTTCATTATAAAGTAGTTAAATGAGCACTGCACATTTTAAATGACCTCAGTATGGGATGGAGACTCCCTGTGAAGGAGCTTTAAAGTAATACAAATTAAGTTAATGCAAAGAATTTTCAAATATGAAATTGGAATCCAAATGGTTGGTTAAGATACTAGGCTTCTCTGGATTCTGTGATCAGTTGCACATCTGTGATTTACATATTAATTGCAAGGGAAATACCTGATACCGATTTTTCTGTTCCAGTGTTGTGATTCTCTTCTAATCTTTAGCCCCTACAAAAAGGTGGTATGATAGAAAAACGTGTAAGGAAACAAATTTTATATATATGGGGGGGTGGTAGGGTGGGTGGGGCTATGGGAAAAAATGAGAATTAAGTTGTGTCTTATACTGGTACAAATCCCCATTATGGAGTGCAAGCATGATGTGTATATTTAATGTACCAATAAAGATAATTAAAAAAAAAAAAGAAAGAAAAACGTGTGGTATTGCTCAATTTATTTAAAAACTAGTGGCTAAACTTTAAATAGCTTCCAAAATACTCCTTTGTAATTAATTAGCTATAATTTATAATGAGAAAGTATCTGATGAATAAGTCCAAGACTGATTATCAAGGTAGATTATAAGGGATTCAGTTTATTTGCTTTTGTGATTGAGCTGATCTGGTATCAGGATAGCTTTGTACTATGTGCTTGTACTGGGCCCAAGTAAGGTCTTTGTAGTATTACTGATAGTGCTTGTAAAATACTAAGTGATTCCATAGCAAAGATTAGATGACTCTAGCTTAATTTTATTGATTCCCTTAATTTCAGTTTCATTGCAAAAGGGTTTATCATCTTTAAATTCTACTGTAAGACAAGTAAATAGCTACAAATACCAAAATGAGTAGAAAATAAGCACAGAAAAGGTAAATACTGATTGAAGAATAATATTCACACATGTGACTTAATATCCACCCTTAAAGGACTACATTCTTAATGGCCAGTGACAAGACTAGTCTGTGCAATGAGGTGTATTTTTTCTTTATTGTGGACCGCTGTGACATCTCACATTGGTTCTTTATGTTGTACTGTGCTGCAGTGTAGTTATTTCATTTTGTGAAGCTCAAAACCATATCTCAAGATTCACACTTCCTTAAAATTGTCAACTAGGATTGCTACTGAAATTTCAGAAAATTGTTCTAATTTCTCCCGCCTTTTGGAGAATTACCTTTTGCCTAGTAACTTGAATCTTGACCTCTGTCTTTCCTGCTTTCCTCCTGTTCCCTCACCTCACTTTGCTTCCTGGCATGTCTCTGTGTATCTTCTTCCCATTAATTCATTAATTCCCACTCAAAGCATGCTTTTTTTTTCCCAGAATACTCAAACGTCAGTGGAGTCTTTCTTTGCGAACAGCTCTTCAGTACATTAATTTTTCATATTTAGCTTTCAAGATAGCTCCCTGCTGCCCTCTTATGGCAGAGACATTAGGGTGTAATTGAGCAAATTTTAGGTTTTTAACCTTCAGAACTGTGTCAGTACCTCGAATAGACCAGTGGTATCCAACCCTGGCTGTACATTAAATTGATTTAGGATTGCATTTTTAAAAAATCCAATAGTGCATGCACTCCACTTTTGGTGATTCTGATTTAATTAGCTTAGAAGTGGGCATTGGTATTTTTTTAAAAAAAGCTCCTTATGGCATTAAAATCTTCAGGTAGTGATTAAGATCTAGCCACTGAGGTAGGTGCCCTTAGATTCATGTGGGACCTGAACTCCTTAGGTACGGCCTTCATACTTTTAGATAGCATAGTCGATTTTTAAAGAAACATTAAGGAATATGAAAATATTTCTTTTGTGGAAAAGGATAATTAGGCAAGGAGTAAAAAAAAAAACTCATGTCAGTAGATTTTGGGGGACCCTGTGTTATCATTTCTTGTTTGCTCTTTGATCTACTTTTCAGGTTTCAGCTTTCTCTTTCTGTTTTAGCCATTGAGCCCACAGGCTTCTGGCTGCATTTGGCTGTTGGAAAATACTAAGAGGAGATTTTAAGATGGGTAGAGAAAGCCAGGGTTTTTGTTGGATTTGTTTTGTGCTGTGTTTTGCTTGTTCTGTCCCCGTTGCTTCCCTTCCTAAGGTAACATGTCTGTGATGGGAGCTGGGTTTCCTTTGTGGTTCAGCTCCATGCACCTGGATCTGGAGGGGCCTGTGTCTTAGTGCTGAATCTTCTCTGTCTGCAGCATCATGATTTCTGCTTTCTTTGTTGGACTTTACTGATAAGGGCGGAGGTCACCTCTTGTTCCTTCATTTCACCTGCTCACTAGCTTTTCTCCGTTTAGCTCCTTGCCTTTCATCCATTAGTCCCCTCTTGAGGCACAGCATATAAGTCTGTCTTCTTTCTTTCTTGTCTTTGTTCCTGCATGTTCTTCTTTGGTCCTTTACTTGAGTGACACTGCCAGAATTATGAACAATATTTAACAGAAGAGGAGTTGCCTCTTAAGTTGGAGTCTGAATTTTATAAAATGTTATTTCACCCTGTATTTTCTGAAATACATAAAACATTCACGCAAATAGCATTTTAAAATTGGATAAGGAACCTTGTGGTAATTCAGTCTTTAACGTGAACTTTTTGAATTTAATTAATTATTAAACACTGTTTTGTAATCATATACTTTTTGCCCATTAACTATTAAGAATGGTCTTGCTTCCTTTATTTTGAATATTTTAAACCAAGGTACAGCTCTTTCTTGGTAACTTTTAGGTTGGATCCTTTAAAGAAAGAGTACATTCTGTTTTCAAAGGACTTGGGATTAGAACACTCTTGTACAAGGATGTTATTGGAGCAACAACCCTATGTTTTCCTTTTTAGAGGAAGATTATAGCAAATTGTATTGATTTATTTGTTAGAACATATTCCTGAGGCTTTATGTAATTGATGTTTCTTGATTTAAAAAATCATTAGGGAATTTGAAACACAATACTAAACTAGCTACCACTTGAAATATTTATTATATTTCTTGATGTAATTATAGTTGTTCTGTTATAGTTGTTGGAGGAGTTTTAAGATCTTTGGTTCTCTTGGGTGACATATTAACTAGTTCATTTCTGTCATGTGGGATTTATTTATTTAGATGTAGACTTTGTAGGATACCCTAGGCATTTATGTCTATCCAGTAGCAGAATTTTTGAAGTCCTGGCATAAATTTAATAGATATTTTTGGGGTAGTGGCTTAATGTGACTTATTTCTTCAATCTTTGAAGCTTAAGTGGTTTTTCTAGCCTATTTTTATAGATTGTTTAAATGTCTTTGCTTTTATTGTTTCTATCTGGAAATTTAAATTGCAACCAGTGTGTGTGTGTGTGTGTGTGTGTTTGTGTGTGTGTGTGTGTGTGTGTGTGTGTCTGTCTGTCTGTCTGTCTGTATCTGAGAGAGACAGACAGCTATGGGGACAGAGAAGCACACACCTTTCATATGTTAGGCAAGTGTTAGATACTATTTTTTGAGATAAGATCTTGCTAAATTGTCCAGGTTAGATTTGAACATATCTTCTTGCTTTAGTCTTCCAAACACCTGGATATAGAGACATGTGCCACTCTGCCTAGGTAACTTCAACCTTAAGTGTGAATATTGTGAACTAATTTTTGTACCTAATATATGGCGCAGAGCATTGTGACAGTGCTTAGAACCCAGGAAACATTCAAAACTTAGTAGCCATGATTGTGGTGCTGGTAATGGTAGTATGGTGGTGATACTCATCTTAGTGACTTTCAACCATTACTCTGTTATTACACATTTTTATCATTTCCAGTATTATAAAGAACACTGTGCTAAAGAACAATTTACAGATCATTTGGTTGGAAATACTTGTTGAGAGCTGATTATGTGATAAATATTATTTTAGTTTTTATACAGATACAGTGGTGGAAAAGACAAAGTTTCTGCTCTCTTGAAACAGATAAATGGTGAGTAGACATGGAAATAGTGGCATACAAGAGACAAGGACCATAACGTGTCTTGTTAAGGAAAACAAAACTCTCCTGGTTCTTGCCAGCCTAAGAAGCCTGGTCGTTCAGATCTTTCTTCAGTCTTGGGAGCTGTGCTAGTATCTTTGCTGACAGCCTTCCTCCCACTTTTATACTTAATTTGTTAAATTTACTGTAAGCCTGCAGACTTTAACTTGAGCCTGGAGTGGGATTTTATGATATTGAGTTTATGTCAGATGCCCATATCTGACATAAGGGTGCACTTGCAATTTTCATCCCTAACCGGGTCGTTTTTCCCTCTTGGAATCGTGGAATCAGTAACAAGACCAGGCAGTGGTTGAATAACAGAGAAGAATTTTATTTTGGGTCAAGAATTGGAGAAGCAGGGCCAGGGATTTAGCTCAGTGGTTCCGGTGCCTGTCTTGCAAGCGGCGCCTGTCTTGCAAGTGCAAGGACCTGGGTTCGATCCCCGGTAACCACATACCATACTGGGTGTGGAGACTCACGTCCAGCAGCAACCAGTACCACATACCACAGTGCCGGGCGTGGTGGCTCACGCCTGTCATCCCAGCACTCGGGAGGCAGAGGCAGGAGGATTGCTGTGATGTGAGTTGGAGGCTGAGCTCGGGGCCAGCCTGAACCACAAAGTGAGACCCTGTCTCAAAAAATCAAAAAAAAAAAAAAAAGAATTGGAGAAGCAGGAAACAGACTTGCAAAGCAACTTTTGTTATCAGGTAATACAGATCAGCATAAAAGAAATAATGAGGAGTGATGGGCAAATAAAGAGAAGGACTATTCATGTCTTTTCTGTGAATGAATAGAGATTCTTCTAGAATTTTGGTGCCACCTCTTTTCACTCATATTAACTGTTCTTTCTGGTCCTTGTGGCCTGGTGGGTGTGACCTGTAGTGTGCAGGTTGAGCTTGTCTGCAAGTTACTCTGGTTCATCTCAGTTCTGTCTACTCCTGACTAAAGAATGTCTGTCCTCTCCTCAAGTGTAAGTAAGATTTGGAACAGGTAGAAGTTCAGCTACATCACCTTTGCAGTGCAGGATTCAGCAGAGTCACAGATGTGGATTTTAATACAGGAGTTACCTTTTTAATAATTCCAGCCTTTGAATAGGGAAATGAGCATTTCAGAGGACCAAGATTTGTTCTTGCCAAAACAGTATACACCACAGTGTATACTTACTGAATATAATATGCTTGGTTGGACTTTTAAAATTCTATCTTTGTCTCGTGTTTTTATCAATAATTTGTAGGAATTTTATGCAAGGTAAGAATCTAGTACTTAATATTTATGAATCTCTTTGAAGTTGAAGCCTTCATTCTTAAAAGGAAAAAATGCAAAAGTAGCCTTAGAAGATGTGAAAACTATTACTCTTCAGAATATTGGTTTTATGTTTTAAACTAGTTCTAGTTTGCCCTTCACCTTTATGCATTTGTCATAACTTACTTATGAAGTCATAAATAGCCTGAAGGCAATCACAGTGTTTCTACATTTAATATTAACTTGAAAGAGGAAGCTCAATACATGTTGACATAATTTGAATTTAATAGTTATACAGAGTTGCATCATAGGATTGGTTTAAATGCATTTGTTATTGCAAGATCATGGGTTATTTTTGAGATTTAAAAAATATTAAAATGCTCTCTTTATTTTCAACTAAATTAAATGTTTGAGCTACCAACATTTAGAAAAGAACTTATATCAATTCTTACGTTATTCCAAAAAAAAAAAAAAAAAAGAGGAAAAAGTTATTTTCTAGACATATTCCTTTGTAGTTAAACCTGGTAAGGACTCAGCACAACAAAAAGACCAGATAAGGAGAAGTAAATAAAGAATCCTTAAAATTCACAGTAAAGACCCATTTAAAAAAAATCAGAAAAGGGGGAAAAAAATCTGAAAAATGACCTTGCTAAAGAAAGTATACAGATAGCAAGTAAGTGTATGAAAAGATGCTCAACAAATATCATAAGACAATTGTAAAGTAAAATTACAGTGAGATATCATTGTATATCTGTTAGAATGGTGAAAATACTAAAGACTGACAACCGAAGTTTGATGAGGATATGGAAGAATAGGCGTTCCCCTTCCTTGCCTTTGTGAAATGTAAAAGAGACATCTGCATTCTTATATTTCTTGCCCCACCATCCACAGTACCTAAGCCATGAAACAACCTAAGTGTCCCTAACTGATAAATGCATAAAATTTGGTCTGTAAATGCAGCTGAATGTTATCCAGCCATAAAGAAGAATGTAGTCCAGTGCTTCAGACAACAGGGATAGAACTGGAGATCATTACGATAGAATGAAGTAAGCCAGGCCCAGAAAGGTAAGTGTGGCCTGATCTTACTCCCAAGTAGAATCTAGGATAGTGCTCTCATAGAAGTTGTGAATAGGATGATGATTATTAGAAGCTGGAGGAATAAGGGGAAAGAACGGACCCTGGGGAAAGGTTGGTTGGTAAGTATGGTTACAGATGAGCAGGAAATTCTAGTGTGCAGTTGCACAGTAAGGTGACTATAAATAACAAAGTGAGCTATATATTCAGAAAGCCAAAAGATACTTGGAAGTTTTTAACATTAAAATAATGATGAAAGAGGAGAGTGGTATGTTTAACTTGATTAAAAGATTATATAGTATTTGTATATACTTGAAACATCACATGTTGCTGTAATAATATGTACAGTTTTTATTTTTTATGTACCAGTTAATGAAAAGTAATTTTAGACTTATAGTAGAGATGAAACAACAGTGCAGAGTTTACATATAATCTTCACTTAGCTTCATGTCATATTATCTGGCATAACCATTGAGCCAGTTAGCAAAATTAGGAAATTAATATTGTTACCATCCTGTCAACTACAGGCTTTATTTGATTTTACTGTTTTACCACTTATTCCTTTTTCTCCTCAGAATCTAATCCGTGTTTCCACCCTACATTTAGTTGCTAGCGTCTCCTTATTCTCCGCAGAATGTAATAATTTCAAACTTTCTTTGTCTTTTATAATCTTATTTGAGTTAATGTGATGTTTCTCATGATTAAACTGAAGTTAAACATATTTGATAAGAACACTAAGAAGTGAACTGTATCTCTTATCATGGGATTCGTGACATCAGTGTCTTACTGTTGATACAGATCTTGATATTTTAGTGGTTAAGTAGTTTCTGCTGGGCTTTTCCACTGCAAAGCTACTGTGTTTCCCTTTGTAGCTAGTAAATTACTTCAAAGATACTTTGAAACTATACAAACTATTCTTTTCTTGTGTGTCTGTAATTACCAAGATATACTGACTTACCATTCAGAATGAGTTTTTTTTTTTTTTTTCTTGGATCCTAGTTCAATTCACTTTCCTGAAGTCAATTTCGTTATTCAGAGGTTGGATATGCAAAAATGCTGACTACAAAAATGAACTATACCCAAACCCTGTAGCAGCATTAGACAGACCTGATTTTAAACCCTAAATTCTAAACCTGGAGTTGAATACAGTTGCACGGATTGCTTAATTGACTAAGGCTCAAATTACCTCACAAAATTATAAACAAGAGATAAATGTGAAATTCTAGAAAGGGCAAAACTAGTGTGTAATGACAACCAGTGGAGGCTTCACTGGGAAGCTGACTGAAAGGGGACTATTGAGATTTTCTGAGACGAATTTTTAGACGGGTGAGCTAATATATTTTGCCTAAAAATATTTTTTAAACACTTCTGATGTTTTTCTTCATCTTGAGGTCATGTTGCTGTTGTTCACCTCACCACCTAGGTGAACTTCAATGGTCTTACAGTATCCTTATGATTTGGATATGATGTGTCCAGAAAGAAAGAAGAAAAGCCTAGGGAACACCAAGTGTAGGAAGTAAAGATAAAGTATATATATATACAGATAACATTGGGTAACTTTGCGTGTGAAGTTTCAGTTTCTTATAATTTAAACCTTAGGGTTTATGTCTCCTTTCTCCCTATTTCTTCTGCTTCAATAAGAGTATTTTTAATTCTAATGTCCCAACTGTTTATGAACTGGATAGCCTCAGAAGGAGGGCTGGTGACCAAAACGTCTAAGCGATGATTAGAAGCTTAGAACTTTCAGCCTTACCCTTTCTCTGTAGGGCTGGAGATTGAGTTAAATTGATCAAGCCTGTATGATGAAGTCTGGATAAAAATTCCTAAACTGTGGCTCTTGGAGAGTATTTGGGTTAGTGAACTCACTGAGATGCTGGGAACTCTGGTGTTCCCATGGTGGACTTGGAAATTCTGTGGAAAGACCCCACTCTCACCCACTCCTCTTCAGGTATTTGTTTCATTTGACTGTTTTGAATTGCATGCAGTATAATAAACTGGTAAATCTAAATGCCTTCCTGAGTTCTGTGAGCTATTCTGTTCTAGCAGATTATAAAGTGTGGCAAGGAAGTCATAGGAATTTCTGATTTGTAATCAAGTGACGTGAAGTTGTGGGTAACTTGGAGACTCGCTGTTTGTGATTAGCATCTTAAGTGATGGCTGTCTTGTGGAACCGCGCTCTTAAGCTCTTCTACAGTAATGCTGGCCATTTAGTGTCAGAATGGAGTTAAATTGTAGGATATCTACTTGGTGATCACATAGAACTGTAGAAAACCCACATAGTAGACTTATTCATGTTTTATAAATGTAGAAGAAAAAGGAATATATTTTCCTTTGATATTTATCATGTCTTGGCCTGTTTGAGGTTCTGCAGTTACTGTGTCTTCATAAGTGAATTCCAAACTTAGATTTATGTGATCTCTTGTGTTGCCTTTAGAGTCTTTTAAGTACATATTTAAATATTTAAATTGATTGAGGTCAGCTTCTTGAAGCTTTGAGTATAGAATGTTATCCTTTCCTTTGCAACCTATAACTGGCAAGCTCTTGGAAATTATTTAGTAATCTTTAGTTTAGATGTTTCCTTGACTTACTCACAGTATTTATAGAACCACTGCATTTAATTTAGTCTTTTCCAAGTATTTAAGAACTTTAGTAGAGGAGTTTTATATGCATATTTTAAAATCATGTTATTTTCTGTGTGATATAACGGGCATATTCTTTGGAATGGAGATCAGTGTTTTAAAGTTTTGCCTGCCTGCCTCCCTCCCTGTCTTTCTTCCTGCCTTGTTCTTTTCCTCTCCCTCTACTCCATTTTTCCCATCCTTTCTCCCTTCCTCCTATCCTTTCGTTCCTTTTCTCCAGGCCAGGAAAAGAATGCTGTTAGAGTTTGTACACCTCAAAATGTTAATTGGCAACATAAAATAAGCAGCTTAATTTTTTTCCCTGATGAGGTAAGATTGGCCAGTAGCTGAAGGGAAGGAGCATGAACAATGTTATAGTTATATGGATATTAATATATTTAAGTAGAAATTCAGAATCTGTGGATAATCTTAAAGTCAATGCCAGAACTTTGGGTGCATGTGTAGTTAGTATTTAATAATATTTTGCTGCTGATATCAAGATGGTTTTGAACTCTGCTAGATAAATTTTATATTTATTATTTATTATAAATAGTATAAACTTATAATATCAATTATAAATTTGTATTATTTATTATATTTACTTATTATTTAATTTTATTTATTGACTTTTGAGGCAGAATCTTGCTGTATAATTCAGGCTGGCCTCAAACTTTCTTTGTAGCTCAGGCTGGCCTTGACCTTGTGGCAAATTCTCCTACCTCCGCCTGTGGAATGCTGGGATTACAAGTATGTGCTATTGTGTCCAGCTCACTAAATTGCTTTTAAAAATACATCTTTAAGTTTAAATCTGAGGTAGTTTTCAGTATTGTTTATATCTTGTGCAAAATATTATGCTATAGTTTTAAATGTAATTGATGGTATTTAGTGTCTTTATAATATATAATGCATAACATATATTGTTATTATGCATCTATTATATGCCATATATATATATATATATATAATTTTGTTTTGCAATGTCAGGAATTGAACTCAGGACCTTGCAATTGCCAAGCCAGTGCAGTGCCACTGAGCTACGTCCCTGGTCCTAGAATCTTTAGATACATTATTTTGAAGCATTAATGATTGAAAAATTATAAATTTTATTTTTTGGTATATTATTGTGAAAATCTCACTTAGGCTGGGGTACAGTCTATTAATGACATTTCACCATCTTTCTATAGGTTTTATATTTTGAGCAAATACTTTGGAAAATTTATAATCGTTCTGAGTTTATCTAGCTTTATAAGCTGAAACTTAACATACCAAGTATAGATTTTTTTTTTGTTGTAGGTCTCTAGTGTAAAACCTAAGTGCATGTATTTAAGATGAGACTGAAATACTGCACTTTAGCTGTTGGTAGCAAGTAGCAGACCCACAGTTTGGAATTACATATTTAAAGTTTCTGTTTCTGATCCGTGGTTGGTATTGTTATACATTCTAAGTCAGAAACCTTTGTGGAAATAGATTTTGATTGAAAAGTTGTCAGTTATTGTAGTAGCTGTTTTAGACCTCGTTCATATTTAAATAGGAAAAGTGATCTGTTTAGAATTTTAGAAGTTGTTGCCATGGCAAAGTAAGTTGTTATCTCATCTTTTTATCTTTGGCTGCTCATTCCCAGGAGTGAGGAGGATGAAGTATTCTGTTGGAAATTTAGGATAATGCTGATTGCTTCCTAATGGGATACAACTTAGACTACAGCTTTGTGAAGGCGTTAGCTTTGGTCATGTATAATTAGAATTGATTGTTCTCAATTAAAAACAGGGAATATAAAAGTAGAACATTTTAAAGAAAAATATTTGAGCCTAATTTAACAGCACTTTTGACAAATTCACTGAATAGCGATATCCATATTATGTGCTATGGAAAAAAAATTTATTTGACTGAACCAGGGTTCATTTTGCTGAGTTCCCTAGGCTGGACTCAATCTTGTAACCCTCCTGTCTCTGCCTTCTATAAAACATTCATGTTCTTTTACAGAAAGTAACAGATCCAATGCCTCTTGCTATTTTTTTCATTTGTTTACTTGGAAATCACAGCATCATAATGTGGTGATATAAAAAGATAATTTTTATGTTAACTTTATTTTCATTGCATTGAATTTCTCTATAGGAAGGATAGTAACTCAACTCTTGCCAGATTCATAATTTCTAATAGGTATTAGCCCTGAATTGAAATTTAGTCTTTTTCTCTACTTGATTTTGTCATCAGCAGTGTGAGACTTCTAGAGGAAATCTTACTCCTTTAGTCTGGTTCTGGAGTCAGCTTTACATAAAAGAGAAAAAAAAAAACAAACCCTTCATTACCAAATCCTATTTGCATTTAATCTCAATTTGTGTGTTTCGACTCATATTTCTTCAAGAGCTGTGTGCAATATGGGTAAGGCTAACAGATGTGTTTAATATGAGTATGTAGTATTGTATTTGTTTGGCAGCTTTAAAACATACTACGGATTTGTAATGCTTATCCCATAATGCAACTACTAAGACAGGATTGTGATTTCTGGTTATCTGAACATATGAAATACCAACTGAAAGCATTAAAAGTTTTATATTTAAAAGAGTACTCTGTCTTAATACTAAAACTTTTCAAATAGAAAAGATCATTTAGCCTCAATCCTTTCTTAAGATAGGATCATAGATTTATCAAGTGTTTGTATTCTCTGATAATATTTTTATGGATAATTATATGAGAGAAATATGACTAAACATTATTTTCTATACAAGGAGATACTTCCTCATCTCCTCTGTTTTCTGTTTTTGATGAATGCTAAAATGTACAGGTATGGAGAACCTAAAAAATTAAAAAGTAGCTGAGGGAAAACCTAGAGCATTGATAATGACATTAATACATATGTAAATGCCAGTAAAAATCATAGAGAACTCGAAGTATTTGTAACTTTTTAGAGAATTTTTTAAGAATTCCTTTTTTGTACTGGAAATTGAACTCAGGACCTTCTGCTTTTGAGACAAGCTTGGTGCCACCGAGCTAAATCTCCAGCCCCTGAGAATTTTAAAATTTATTAATTATTATATACCATGTCAATATCTTTTGTATTGATAATGATGGTATATTTGTTGCTTTTAGTAGTGCTTTGTGTATGCCAGTATCTAGTTTGTGTTTCTATAATTATTGTTGATGTCCTTTCTAGTTGTTAAGAGTGGTATAGTTGTTACTTTTAATTGGTTTTTAAATTGTGACTGTCTAGTTTGTCTTAGGATCTTTATTATTATAGATTCACTTTCTATTAACTGGGACATACTTGTTGCTTTTAATTGGCTTTTAGTATATGTCAGTATCTGGTCCATCTTTATCTCACCAGTATTACTGAGACAATTTTCTCCACTTTGAGTGGTGCTGATGATCAAGACTGGAAACTAAGAAAAGCCCTCAAATAAAAGTAGAGAAGGTATCCATCTCAACAGATGCACAATATCTCAGTATGGAAACAAAAAGTGTAAAAAACCAAGGCAGCATGAGTCCTCTAAATGCAAAGATGTCAAAGAGAATGAAATGCCAAAGCATTGAAAAGATTGTTTTATGAAGTAATTAATGACTTCAAAGAACATACAAATAAACACCTCAGTGAATTAAGGAAAATGATACTGAATAAGAACATTCAATAAAGAGGTAAATATTCTGGAGAAGAAGCAAATAGAAATCCTAGAAATGAAAAGTACAGTTAAGTCAGATTTAAAACAAGCAAAGAATGGATAGGCTTATCATTAAGATCAAGTAGAAGCAGAATGTCAAATTTTGAAGATAAAGTTGTGGAATTGTTAAGAGTAGACACTAAAAAAGAAAGGGAAGGGGACCAGAAATTATGAACAAAATATTCACAAATTCTAGGACATGGTTAAAAAGTCTTACAAATTTTTGGTATAGAATACTTAAGAGTGCTGAAGTTAAGATGAATGACAGAAATTGTAACAGAAGACTCCTCAGATCTCAGGCAAGATGTAGATATTCAAATATAGGAGGCTTTTAGGACCTCAAGTGAGCATGATTACAAAAGAACTTATTCATATCACATTATAGCTAAAATAGCAAGAATACAGAATAAAAAAAGAATTGAAAGCAGTAAAGGAGAAATGCCCAGCCAGTTATGGAGTCAGACCCGTCAGAAAAACTTCGAACTTCTTTATAGAAATCCTAAATCCAGTGTGTATGGAATGATGTATTTCAAGCTCTGAAAGAGAATAACTGCCAATCCAGAATACTATATCCAGCCAAGCTAGCTTTCATAATTGAAAGAAGAACAACCTTCAATGGTAAGTATAACATAAGGAAATTCATTACAATTGAGCTAGCATTGCAGAAAGCATAAGCAATTGAGGATCCAGAAAGGATCAAGTGTTAGAAAATCAACAGAATGGTAGAAATTAGTAACATATTTTTGCTGAATAGAAATGACTTTACATAAATGCCTCTGCAATTAAAAAGACAGTTTGGCAGATTGTGTAAAAAAAATAAAACTCTTTGCTGCATGCAAGAAACACACCACAGTAGCTAAAATACAGACTGAAAGTAAAAAGAAAAGTCTGGAAAAAATATTCCATGCAGATGGAACCTGAAAACAAACCGGAGCAAGACTAAGAAGGCCACCATATTATTGATAAAGGGAACAGTCCACCAAGAAGGTAGAACAGTTGTAAAGATCCATGCACTAAAGATAGGTACACTCAACTTCATGAAACAAATACTACTCAACATGAAGGTGGACATACTTCCCCATAGAGCAATAATGAATGACTTAAGTACTCCACTCTCAACTGCAGATACGTCACCTGTGCAGAAAAGCAACAGAGAATATCTTGAGTCAAATGGACTCGATTGAGCCGTTTCTGTACTATTAGAAATGAAAAGTGGAATGTTAAAACAGATACCACTAAAATCTGGAGAATTACCGAGGATTGATTAGAAAACCTATGTTCTAATAAAATGGAGAATATAGAAGAAGTGGATAAATTTCTAGACATACAACTTTTCAAAACTGAACCAAGAAGATTAAAAAAAAAAAAACAAAAAACACCCCCATCCTGATCATTAACAAATGGTGAGATTGTTTCCCAAATAAAAACATTTTCCCTCCTCTCTATTGCTGGTGATCACCGTTCTGTGTCTCTGAATTGATTATCCAAGGACCTTATACAAACGGAATCCTGCAATTTTCCTCTTTTTTCATTTAGTGTAATTTCTTCTGGGTTCATTCATGTTGTAGTATTTATCAGAATTTTATTGCTTTTTAAAACTGAATAATATTGGGTTGCATATATCATTTTGTATATCCATTTATACAATGTGTACTATTTATTGCCCTCTAAAAGTAGATGTCATAGATGAGAAATCTCAGACATGCTACTGTTATTTAATTTTTGCCACGTCACAGTTATAGATATATTTGAGATTTAAAAAGATATAGTTACTAAGAAGCTTAAGATAATTTTCAGGAAGGCCTGGAAAAGGATGTTTCAGTATCACTGTTTGATTCACAGTTACTAGCTGTGAGTTGACCTAACTAGACAGATTTTCAAGAAACGTGTCCTTGAATTCATTTTGTTACTACGCCATTCTCCAGAAGGGAGCTTTTCTCAGGCACACCCCCACTATACACACATGAAAAATGGAAGAAAATGGAGAGAGATAGTGAACTAGGGCTTCAATGTGTAAGAATCCCCGCAGAGCAGGGAAAACAAGAGATTAAATATATAACCAACTTTTGAAGATACATAACATTCTCCTCTCCTTGAAATGTGTGCTGGTTTTCTTTTCAGTCAGTCCTGTCTCCCAGCAGATCCATGCAGTGTTCTGGTTTCCGTTTTGCTTCTGTTTTCTGTGGTGCTGGGATGGAATCCCAGACCCTGACTTAGTAGGCAAGCAGTCTGTCCTCAGCAGCATCCCCAGTCCCTAATGTCTGATTTCTAGAACTGTAAGTCAGTGTTGTCAGTTTCATATCAATTGTGTGTTTATTCCCTTTTTTTCATGGCTCTTTTTGGTTCAGCTTCATGTTTTTAGATTTTAGTTATGTTGGCATGTACCAATACTCAGTTCTTTTCACTGTAGGAATGTATCACTCACTGTTTTTTTAGCTGAAAATTTTAGCTCTTTTGTACTTTTTTTAAAAAAGCTGTGTAAGTTTTTATAAAAAAAGATATACTGAGCTGTTTCCTGTACTCTTACAGGATTTAAGGAGTTTTATGTGAATTAAGTATTTAAACGAAGTATGCTACACAGTGTCATTTTGTATAGATAATTTAATGTCCAATTGTGAACATGTTAGTTTGTTTTAGCAAGTATCCCATTAGCATTTGCAGGAAATTGAAAGCTATATAAAGATCTCAGTACCCTAAATACTGATAAAGTTTCATCTGTTTTACTTTTTATTTTTGCAGTACCAGGGATCAAACTTGGGACCTTGTACTTACCAGGCAGGTGCAGTGCCACTGAGCTAAATCCCTGGGCCCTGTTTTACTATGTAAAACTATTAATATTAGTAATTAAAAATGAAATGTAGTTTAGTATTTTGTTTTGTTTTTTGGTACATAGCTACTTACTGAAATGGTCACTTTAAGGGATGGAGATACAGACGGTCACTCCTGCCCTTGCATTGTGTTTTAATCAATACTATAATTTGGCATTCTTGTTTTTGTGTCAGGTTCCTTTGTATGTTTAATGTAAATTAGTTTATTGAGATCTTTTTATGAATCTGTAAAGCCAGTCCTTAGATAATTTTTTCAGTTTGGTTTTTATTTCATTGTTCTTTAAATGAAAATGTTAGAATTTGTTGATATAAATCTGTTATACACTCTAGACTTTAGCATTTGTGGTCAAATAATTTCTGAAAGTCTATTTCTGACACAATGAGAGTGCATGTGAGGCTTTAAAATATTAACAGTTTACATGATTTGCCTGACAGACTATCTGGCAAGAGTGTAAATAGCACTCTCAGTCTCATTTGGTTAAGGAGATTTTATCTATAAGAACTTACTTTCAATGGCTAATGCATCTACTAAACCTCTTATGGTATTTTGCTACATGCTTATTCCCCTTGTGTCTTAATGTACACAACTTAAAATTGTATTCAGAGGAAACCAAACATTCATACTCGTCTACAAAGCAGAAATTGACATGTTGCTTTTAATAAATAACACAGATTATTTTTCACCTTAAGTTATGACCTTTGCTAGCATATTGAGGTGATCATTCATTGTTGCTTGGTTTTGTTTCTTCAAAAGGTTAAAAAGAGCCACATCTTGAATTTTCCAGAGCAGTCCTAATTTCTTACAGTTAAGGATTATTTTACTTTCCTTTTAGTTCATTTTATTAAAAGTGATTTCATTAAGCACGTGATGTAAAGTTTCTCTCATTTAGTCTTTGTCAAAACTGTGTTATTCCTTTTTGTTTTCCTGGTGCCAGGGATCTAACTCAGGACCTGGTGCTTGCACTTGCCAGACAGGTGCAGCTCCGCTCAGCAGTATCATCAGTCCTATTCTATTAGGTTGATAGCTTGTTGTTATGCAGTTCTTCCTTTTCTGGATATCATGCACTGCCATTTTGAGACAAGGTGTTGGCAGTGTAGCCTATGATGGCCTTGAAATCTTGATTATAGGCATGTGCATCTATACTTCTCCCAGCCTTTCCTCTGATTCTCTTACCCTTGGTAGACAAAATAATGCTTTCCCCCCAAGATGTCTATACCTTAATCCTTGGAATTTGTGCATTTGAGTTGTTATGTGACAGAAGGGAAACAATAGAAACAGCAGATGAGACGGAGTTTATTAATCAGCTATCTTTAAAATAGATTATTTCTGATTATCCATACTGGGTCAGTGTAATAATCATTGAGGCTCCTTAAATTGTGGAAGACATCAGACTTTACTGACGATTGCTGGCTTTGAAGATGAAGGATAGGCAAGAAGTGAGGTGTGCTGGCATCACCCTAAAAATAAGAGAAGGCATGAACAAGAGTTTTTCCCAGAGAGATGCTGGAAAGAAACAGTCCACCTGTCATCTTCATTTTAGCTCAGGAAGACCCATTTCATCTCCAGAACTGTAAGATAATAAATTTGTGTCGTTTCAGCCCCTAAGTGTATTATAACAGCCAGATACTCTTGTAACTACATTGTGCTCAATATTTCAAGGGTTCAGTATGAATAGTAGTGAAAAAAAATCAGCTTTATATTTCTTAATTCAGATGAAAGGTATGTGATTGCTAAACTAGAAGAGAATGGACAAAATTAGAGGACTTTGTTATATACAGCTTTAAAAATATATTCTCTGTTATCATGGATAATTGGGTTCCTTGCAAGAAATCCATAGTTGCTTCTCCTTTAGTTCTTAAATTCCTTTGCCTCTATACCCCTTGTAGGCGACACTCTGCTTTATCAAACAGTTAATTTTTCTAAATGTTGCTTGCTATACATGATGTTACCTTTGTAAGCCAGGAGAATTTATGGTAGCAGTTTTATTCCAAATCTTCTGAAACTACCATGTTGACCAAGGAGTTAAGCATTTTCAATACCAAGACCTATTTATTTCACGTAATAGAAAAATAAGGGGCAACACCTTTTTTCCTCTTGTTCCTAGCACTGGCTTCAAGGCTAGGTAATATTAACCTCAAGACTTTCATTTATAAATGTGACTGATATGTTTATTGTGAAGAAAGTTTGGACCACAGTTTGCTTCACTGAGTATCAGGGCTTCTCTGAGGGGCCACCAGGGGTCTCAGGCATTCCTGCAATAAATATTCCAAATCAGTAGTCATACTTTATATTACTTGAATCAGCAAAATAACCCACTCTCCTTATTTTCCCAAGTAGACATTTCCAAGCAGAATTTTGAAACATCCTGTGGCACAGATGTTCTTCACATTTATATCTAACTGTTCCTACTTACACCTGAACATATTCTTTCCTCCTTTCTTTTGAGACCCGGTGTGTGTTTTCCCCTGAAATAATTTCACACTACTTACAACACTCTTTCACTGAATCCTAATATGGTGTTTAAGATACACATGTATATGCATGTGACTGTTGTATAAGTTCCGTTTGCATCGTGTACTAGAGAAGTGCTTAGCCAACCACACACGACTATTTCCTTGAAATTTACAGCATTGTTCTTGCCCCTGTTGCTAATACCTACTACACCTTTTTGTCTTTTTGAGCCTGTGGACTCGGGGTCATCATTTGTTTTTTTGTATATGTCTTTAATTTCCAGGATAAGAGAGTCTTAGCCCCGTGATTCCTCAAGTAAGGGTTGTCATGCTTTCATATCAGTTCTGTTTACAGTGGGTCTGAAGATCTAAGAGAAGGTCATGCACTTTAAAAAAATTATTACTGTATGCAGTATGTATTGTGTACATTGCTTGTGTGGAGTTGGTACATACACAGCATATCTTAATTCCCTTTTCATCCCTTCCCCTCCCTCTAGTCCATGACCCCCTCCCATTTGAGAAAGTTCTATCTCCCTGCTTCCTATTTTTATTCCGTTCTTTGCTTAAAATTTGGCTTTCTTATATAAGAATCCACATGAGATTTATGCTTGTATAGGTCTCAGGGTGTATCCATTTTTCTACAAATGATTTATGTTTATCTTTCTTCATGGTAAAGTAGTATTCCGTTGTGTATAAACATCATTTTTTTGTTTGTTTGTTTGTTTTTACACATTCATGTGTTGTTCAAGTGTCTTGGAAGGCTGCTTTCAAAATATAGGTTCACATCAAATACAAAAGCTTCTGCACAGCAAAAGAAACAACCAGCAGAGTGAGAATACAACCTACAGACCGGGGGAAAATACTGTTTTCCTTCTGTTCCTCAGACAGACGACTAAATCTACAACAGTAGCAAGCCTGTGGCATGCTTGCCACAGCAATACACAGAGCCCTGTCTGGTGTTTACATAAGCCAAGTCACCCCAGCATGCGTACAGCAGCAGAAATCTCATTGTGAAAAAGCACACCATTTCAGACTTTCACCTTCCAATAAAAAACTGTATCATTGAAGGCTCCAGTGTGTTTTTCTTTTAAGACAAAATGTATGAGTCTTTGTTCTAAACCAAAACCTCAGTATTCAGATTTAACTGTGGTGTTGACACTCTGTTATAAGTAAATGGGTTTTGAGTTGCAGTTTGAGCACCTGTCTAAAAGATTTGCTATCACTGATGTAGAATTTATATAGAGCTCAAGAAATGTAGATGCCCAAAGTAAACACTCAGTGAAAAAATGGTCAAGTGAAATGAATGGACACTTCACAGAAGAAGTACAAATGGCCAATAAATACAAGAAGAAATACCCACTGTGGCTGTTAGAAAGATGCAAATTAAAATAATCTGCATCACCTCTGCCTGAGGGAGGGAAGATGAAATTGCGCAACAGCTGCATGACAGCCGTTTAGAATGCCGGAAAACAAATGTCAGTAGATCTCAGCAAGTGTAGGCTCTGTGTTCCTCTCTGGAGAATATTTCTTCTAACATTGGAGTTCTTTGTGTTCTCACCTTAGAAACTCTTTATACTGTCTTCTTAAAAATTAAAAAAAGTTGGATGTGGTAGGTCTCTTTCCCAATCCCAGCACTCTTTTTTAGGTTTTTTTTTTTTTTTTTTTTTTTTGAGATAGGGTCTCGCTTTGTAGTTCAAGCTGGCTCTGAGCTCAGCCTCCAACTCACATCACAGCAATCCTCCTGCCTCTGCCTCCTGAGTGCTGGGATTACAGTTGTGAGCCACCACACCTGGCACTGTGGCACATGGTACTGGATGCTGCTGGGCATGAGTTTCCACACCCAGTTTTGTACATGGTTACTGGGGATTGAATCCAGGTCCTTGCGCTTGCAAGACAGGTGCCAGAACCACTGAGCTAAGTCCCCGGCCCCAATCCCAGCACTATTGAGGCTGAGGCAGGAGGATCACGATGTGTTCAGAACCAGTAATCAAAATCAGGACCTTGTACACTGTTGGTGGGACTGTAGACTCGTGCAACCCCTGTGGAGATCAGTTTGGAGAATCCTCAAAAAGCTAGGATTGATGGTCCCATTTGACCCGGCCATTGCCCTGCTAGGTATATACACACAAGAATTAAAAGACTCATATCGCAGTGACATATGTGCACCCATGTTTATAGCAGCCCAGTTTGTGATTGCTACATCTTGGAAACAACCCAAGTGTCCATCAACTGGAGACTGGATAAAAAAGCTGTGGTTCTTCTACAGAATGGAGTACTACTCTGCCATAAAAAATGATAAGTTTG
>PVIR01019271.1:0-32222 GCA_004026965.1 Petromus typicus
CATGTGTGTGTGTGTGTGTATGTGTGTGTGTGTGTGTGTGTGTGTGTGTGTGTGTGTGTGTTGCGGGTGGTTCAGTGCATTTACTTATCTACGAATACACTCTCTTACACTTGTAGTTACCGTCCTGCAGGGCCAGTTTCCTGTGTTGTTTCTGTCTTTCTCCCCATGAAAAGGTGAGCTCTGGGCTGGCGGGGGTCACTTTTGTTCTTGTGTCTCTAACACTTGGTAGAGGATCAGGTACACTGTATGATGAATACATGCTTGTGAAGGAATTAAAAATGAGGATTTATTGAATTACTCCATATCAATCTATGACTACAGGAATCAAAATAATGATTCCTTATCTGTCAAAACTTACAGTAGAAGCATGAGTGAAGTTACAGTAATGGCTGGTAACTTTGAGATCGTATGTACTGTAAACAGTGTGCAAAATGTTTGTGCTTATGTGTGACATCCAGGAAGGCAGTTCTTAAGTAGTGCTAGATCGAGGGGCAAGTGTCTCTTCCACTGTGTGATCACTGAAGCATTTTCTTCAGGGCCAATATGGACCCCTCACAGAAGCTATTCCAATTTATGCAGATAATACAAATGGATTGTCAAACAGATATACATAATTAGGGTCACAGCTAGGTAGGTTAGGACAACACACAGGTAGAAAGCAAAAACAAATGATATAGACTCCCTTTCAACTTGTATTTCTAAAATACTTGCAGCCAGCAAAACTGAGAAATCTCAGCAACTCATGTGAGGCCTGTGATCAAAGATGTGACCGTGTTCATTCATACAATGCTATAAAAGAGAAGCTCTCTGACAGATACCTCTCAGTGTTTCACCTGAGGAGGAAGAGAGAAGAGTTAACACCTCCCTGCCACTTTCAGTAGGCACCACCTAACTGTAGACAGTTCATAGTACAATGTATGCTCGGTCCTTCTAGACTGAACTCATTTCAGAGTTTGCTGCCAAAAAAGCTGCAGAGTGCAGGCTGATGGGGCTGAATAAGTAGGTCTGCACACGTGGAGTCTGGGCATGTGCCCCGACCCTGCCATGTGGGGAAACGGGCTCCTGCTGGCCTTGGAGACTTTGGGAGTGGCAGTGGCAAAGTGTGAGAAGGTGCTTTACCTTTGTGGTTAAGAAGATGTTTCCGAATAAGGGAGAAATAAGAGAGAACATGTGAGTTCCAGCCCTTCCTAGACAGTGAAGGGCATCCATGCCTGGAAGCAAAAGGGTGAGCGCTGTTACTCCTCAAGGTCTTTTTATTTCTCCAGTCCTTTGTACTCTCTGAAAGTTTTTACAGTGAAGAAAACATTGAATTGATGTAAATCTAAAGGTATATTTAAAAATTTTTTATATGCAGGCAGTATCTGGTTAAGTTGCTAAGTTGCTCTGGCTGAACTTGAACTTGTGATCTTTCCACCTTGTCCTTCTAAAGTGCCGAGATTTCAGGTATGCAACACCATGCCCGGCTCCTCTAAACATTTCTGAACAGTAGACATAGTGAAGGGGCTGACTTCCAGAAGGTATTTTATCTGTTTGTTTTGTTTTCGGTTTTGCTTTAAATGGCGAATACATAGAAATTCTGAGCATAAGCCAAACACAAGCTGACATTCTGACCTACGTCTTCCCCAAGCATACAAAACCCTTAGGCAGTCAATTAGAACTCAGAGTGCCATGAATCTATGTAAGTTGCTAAGAAACCACTTAGCAGCTGTTTATTTTCTGACCTAAATAAGCCTTCTCATTCCTATAATTTTCCTAAAATACTCAACCTATTCTTCTTAGTAAACACATACAGCCTGTCACAATACTATTATTCAGATTCCACAAGCCAGATGTGAAAACTATTAATCTCAAATATTTTACAGATTACCACGTGGCTTGCCCCCAGCTTTTGTGAAGGTTTACTGCTCTAGAGTGTAGTAAATCTATGTAAGTCATAGCTAACTTGCCTAGAATCTAGTTCAGGAGAAGATTTAAAGAACACAAATGAAAAAGAAGAGTATTTAATTATCCATATGGGATATATTCCAGTATCCCCAGTGGATGTCTAAACCTTAGACATACTATATTTTCCCCAAAATATGTAACTACATAAGAAAGTTTAATTTAAAGATTGGACATAATTAGAGGTAAACAATAATAACAAAGTAATAAAATTACTATTGCACTACTCTTGCCTTTTGGAGGTGCAAGTAAAAATAAAATTAATTTTATTTGGACATAAGTACTGCTACTGCCACAGTGAATCTGATAATGGAGATGTGCACTAATTCACTAACCACTGGGTACAGATTAAAGTGTGAATTTACTAGACCACAGAAAAACTCACATCTGAGTGGAATGGAAGGGGACAGGTGAAATCATGTGCTTACAGTGACACATAATTTAAACTTATGAGTCACTTATCTCTGGAATTTTCCATATATTAAGTTCAGACTCTGATCCTGGGTTAGTGGAATAGGAGAAAGGAAAGTCTTGGGTGGGGAAGACTAATGTAACTGGAGAAAAGTTAGCCATTTGCTGTTCTAAATGCACACAGGAGTTTCAGGGCAGTCCCTCCTACATGCTGAATCTGATAAAATAAGCTTCTGGGAATCCAACCTACCCAATGAGGAAGAATATTTCGTATGGATCATCATCAGACCCCGATTTTCACCACCATGTCCTAGGCCCAGCTATTTCGAACTGCATTTTTCTATTGTTATCACACAATAAACAATTTATTGTCACATATATTTATTTGGGTTTTCTATCCTAAAGTCTGGCCAATGTATTGTTTTCTCTGTATGCTATTTATTCCTTAAAGTGGCCTATAATGTATACAGAAAGGGCGGGGGTCCATCGCGAAGGTGGGGAAGCCATGCTCAGCCAGATAGATATTCTGTGGTTTTTCTAAGTCATGTTTGGTAAGTGAAAAAGAGTGCTGAGACTCTAGAGCTTTTTTCTCACATTTCATTGCTCTGCATCATATCCATCTCCTCTTCCCAAATCCTGTAAATACCCATAAGCCCTTGTCATCACTTCTGAGCAGCACTATCCTCTCGTGTTTGTGTTAGTATTTTCAGACTTTTCAGGGAGAGATTTGGACAGGTTGCTTTCCCATTCTGGGATGCCATATGTTATCTATATAGTGGAGATGCCATTTTCATAGAAAAATAAAGAAAAAGTTCAGACAATATGGTCCTAGTACTAAAGGTACAACTTCATATCACATAGAAATACTGGTGTAATTGTGGTCGTAAATCTCTTTCAATTTACTTTTCAAAAAGAGTGCTCAAGTATATTTTGAGTTAACAAGTCAAAGTTATATAAATAGAATTTAAATAAGTATTGATAAAAAGGAGAAAATAATGTGGAAATTTATGGCAGATTTATGCAATATTTGGAAAGGGTAATTTCCCTCCTTCCTTCCTTCCTTTCTGCCTGCCTGCCTTCCTGCCTTTCTCTTTTCTTTCCTGCCTTTATTATTTCATTAATACCTTTATAATATTTTTATAATTTGACTCCAACTATTTTTATCACTTTGTTCCCATTTCACACAATATGCCTCTATATGCCTTTTATACTACAATAAATATTTCTCCTGCAGCTCCCACACTTTTCCCTGCCTCTAGTTTTTCATACTCTATTATCATTTCCAGCACACTTATCATCCACAAACAGCCAATTGTCTGTCTCAAAGTTTGGTTCAATATCCACTCCGTGGCCATTAGCAGAATTAACCTTTTTGTCGGTACTGCAAATTGAACACATTGTCTTCAGCTGAACTACAGTTCACCCCATTCTTATTTTTTATTTTGAGGAAAGACCTTATTAAGTCACCACGTTGTCCAGTCTGAGTTTAAACTTGTGATCTTTCTGCCTAAACCATTGCTTTAGCAGAAATGAATAGGTCCTCCTGTGACTGAACTTGTTTCAACATAAATAACAGAAGCCAATTTGAAGTAGAAGATCAAAGGTAGGGGATTTATTGTAAAGTAATGTGTGGGTTAGTCAATTCCGTGAGATTTTAGAAGAGGTCTAGAAATAATAATTTAGGTTTAAGGAACTTATTGTTCTCTCTCCATCTTTTCTGACTGATGTCCATGGCTGTTTGCTTTGCCTGTCACACAGGTGGGAGAGAGGGAGCTGGCCAGGCCACTGCTATTGTTGTTTCATCTCTATAGAAAACTGCAGATCAAATTAAATCTGAGATCTCTTAGGTACAGTTTTAGATTACCAGGGAAGGACCACTAGGTCCATTCTATCAGGTCTAATTAGTTAAATCTGTTAAAAGCTCACATTTATTACAGACCAAGAGAAAGCCAAGGGAGATGGTTACTGGAACCAGGACTTTTAAACTGTCCTAGATGTTTTCCTGGGAATTTGAAAGCGAAATTTGTCATTTTTCTATACTCAAGAGACAATCACATGATGGTTTTCTTTGCAGTACTTTGATATTCTTCTTCTTACCATAAAGCTCCTCTACTCTCTGGAATGCTGATCAGCAGGATGCTGAGAGGGGTGAACTGTAAATTTAAGACAATTAGAGGATTTAATGCTTATTATTACTGCTGCCAGTGCCTTTGCTGTCTTCATCATTGCCAGGCATCATCATCCTTACAGTCATAACCACATTGATTTACTTGGTTTCCAGAACACAATCATCTGTGTCCCAAGAACAGTAAGTTAAATAAATTTACTATTAACTTCACTTGTAAATAAAGATATGCAATTTTTATTTAAGCAGGTAGATTATTTCAAAGACATAGATATGATACTGAGAACAATAGCTAGTTTAATTTCAAAGATAGTTCTAGCTAAAGTTCTACTGAGAACTGTTTATTATTATTGCTATTATTATTATTATCATCATCATCATCATCATCATCATCATCATCATCATCATTATATTCCCTTGGTGTAGTGACTGATTTTCTCATTGGAATTTTGTAACATCACTTCAAAGTGAGTCCTTGCAGGAGGGCAGTTATGTCTAGAAATGATTTTGAAAGTTCAAAAACCTTTATCCTTATGTCCCATCTCATCACTTCATCTCTAAGTTGGGAGCAGGTGACTTACACCAGGATGGAATTATTAAGCAGTAGTAATTTCTTTAAGTCACATGGGAGGTGACAGTGAAGACACTCACCTGAGGTTATGCAAGTGATAGTGTTGTTGTCCTACCAAATGCTGTGACCCAGCTCACATGTAAGGATGGGAGAAATGGGGAAGATACTGTGACATGGTTCTTAGTTTATTTATAACTTTAAATGTTGACCACAATGAGTTTCAGATTTAAGAATGAGGGCTGGACATAGAATTTATCTTTGTAATGGAGTAAGAATCTTTCTCAGGAAAAGACAGCTAAAATTGTTGTGAATGGATCATGATATCTACTGTATGGGCTGAAAGGAATTAAATTGGTAATGCTACTCCTGCTACTATGGATACCTGTAATGGATAATCTTGCTGTATATTCCCTGCTGTATATGAGTGCTTTAAGTATTATTTTTATTAGTTCCTGAAGAGATGATCAATTTTTATTTTATGTAAATGCAAAATGAAGTTTGGGAAGGTTGAATGATCTGCACCATGTAACTAGCTAAGGGTGGGTGAGAGCTGCAAGGCCAGGGATTCCTATACTTTCTTTTGTGCTTCCAAGCTCCAAGTAGGCATCCATTTCTGTTTTGTACCCAGCCCTCTGGCTGGATTGTGCTGGTCCTGCTGTCCTGTTAAGAAGCATGTGTGAGTACACAGGGTTCCACCTCAGCTAGTAGACCAGAGATACGCATCAGCTGTGCCAGTCTGGCATGACATGTGATGAGCCTCTCCATCAATGGGGAGGGCCAGAGATCCAGAGCAGGTGTCCTCGCACAAGTCAGCAGAATACCCAGGCTGAGCGTGTCTTCCTAGTCAGCTGTCACTGTGTGGCTTTTTTTATTGTGTTGTCAATGGGACACTGAAAGAGAAACTCACCATTCCCCCTTGAAATGCAGAGCACCTTTTAGAAGGATTCAAAGTATTCAACATTCATGAACTTCAAAAAGTTCTCATTAAATGTGACATAACATTTCCAGGATTTTTTTTTTAAGCTAAAGGTCACTTAATTATATACTTACATTATGTTTCATTGGCTCTGCCCTTTAAATATGAATTTCCAGCCCAGATTTACATACATGATCATTTTTCATTATCAAGACCTTTGATCATTTATTGTGTGCTTTTTTTTTTTTTCTTTTTGAGACAGGGTCTCGCTTTGTAGTTCAGGATGGCCCTGAGCTCAGCCTCAAACTCACATCACAGCAATCCTCCTGCCTCTGCCTCCCGAGTGCTGGGATTACAGGCCTGAGCCACCACACCTGGCACTGTGGTATGTGGTACTGATTGCTGCTGGGGTGAGTCTCCACCCCCAGTATTGTTATGTGATTACTTGGAATCAAACCCGGGCCCTTGCGCTTGCCAGACAGGGGCTGGAACCACTGAGCTATATCCCCAGGCCCTATTGTGTACTTTCCTAACATCACTGTTACAGGAAAATTTTATAGGCAGATTTGGTCTTAACATTTTTTCTTGCTTTTAGCCAATGGATTTGATGCAACATGTAATTGCTGGTCCCATAGTTTAGAGGACAGAGAACAAACACTCCCAGAACCCACTTATGATAACTTTGAATTGCCATGAGTGACTATATCTTCTATTCCACTTATCTCAATGGGAGATATCTTGCTTCTTCTCTTTTAAGCTCTTCCTTCCACAGATACTGTTGGTCCTAAATACTGTTTTTCTGCTCACTTTTCCGTATTGCCCAAGTTGTGTCCTGTACTCTCTCCTTTTGTTCAGTCTCATGCTGCTATAGCTGCGTAACAAAATGATTCCACTCTTTCTCAAGGCTGTGTACTGATGATACATGAATTCTCTCTCTCTCTCTGTCTGTCTTGTTCAGTCTGATAGTACTGGAATTGAACTCAGGGCACTTGCCCCGAGATGTATGTCGTCTTTTTATTAATTTTTAATTTTCAGATAGGGTCTCAATAAGTCCCTAAGCTTCCCATCTTGGACCTGAACTTGTGAACCTCTTGCTACAATACTAGAATTACATGCATGGGCTACATACCTGGCTAGAAATTGCTTCTCTGTAGTTGTGTGTTATATACCCAGAGCTCCTCAATAAGTGTTTATTGGATTTAAAGAGTGCATTTAATGAATGGATTAGGAGCAACACAATAAAGGTAGGTTAACATCTGACTGAAGGGAAAACATCTTAAAATTTGTGTGCCAAAGTATTGTATGGTTTAATCTCTAGTAAGCGCTGGTTTGATCTCTATAAGCAGTTATTTATTTAAAAAACTTAAAACACTACTACTTAAAAACACACTTTTCTAGAGCTTTCAAGTTGGAGTAATCACTTGAATTCTTCCAACATAGAGTTGTGTCTAATTTGTAATTGTGCTCCCATTTTTAAGTGTTTTCTTATCATAGTGTAAGTATTCTTCATAGAGTTGTATTTTGATTATTACCACCTTTTAATTGTGCTCCTTGACATGAAATTCATTATGAGCTCATGATAAAAATTGAGTTATCATTCCCACAGATACTGTTCCCTTATGTAAACCATGCTGTTCTATGTTCTTTCCAATAAATTACAACCAGGCATTGTTGTGTCAGTGAATCAGATCTGCCAGTAGGCAGGCAGCTGTCCATCAACATGAGATTCTCTCTGCACATCGCCCAACTTTACTGCTTTCTGTGCCCTTGTGATGGAGACTGCCCTGGGTGAGCTATGGATTCATAAATTATCCTTTTGTAGTCAAAGTCTGAATCTGCCTATTGGCCCACAATGGCTGCCTGAAAAGCCAGCAGTTGGTATGTAGGAGAGGAACAACTTCCCACACCACACTGGTTACAGCAGAGGACTCCATGATCCATGACACTGTGACGTCTTGGATGGCAAGACAATAAATAGTGCAGCTAACAGAAGCGTGACTCATACAGAAAACTCCCACAGAGGCAAAATTGCATTCATGCGAAGGTACAAATTTCCCATTCATCTGTGAGCTGTTCTCGCTGAAATGTTTCATTCCCTCTTTGTTAGAAACCTGCTCGCAGCAGTGCTCTCCACCTCACTGTTCCCATGCCTCCCTGAGCTCTTCAAGAAGTTACATGATCGATAAATCACATGGAATTTCTAATTTCAGTTCCTTCAGAAACCTCCATACTGATTTCTCTTACGGATAAAATAGTCTGCGTTCCTACAAACAATGCCAGAGAGTTTCTTTGTGCCACCCAAGATGAACATTCTGTTTGAGAAAAAATTTACAATCGTTCACAGTAGAATATTCAGACTTCTTATTTTCCTTTTATGCTAGTGTTGGTAAATTATGTTTCTTTCATTGTTCATCAGGTGGAAAGGTATTGGGACATTATTTATCATGATGTTGTCTACTACCTTTCTAAGTGAGTTTAGATCTGTGGTAACATTACTTTTTCAGTCTTTATATTGCAAGTTTCCAATCTTATTTTTCTTATCATTCTTGCTAAAAATTTATAAATGTTATTTAAAATAATTTATATTTGAGCTTTGAGATTTTGTGGCATATTCATTTTTTATTTTACAAACTTCTGCTTTATCTTTATTATACTTTTATTAATTTGTTACAATATCTATTCTTTCTTTTTTAACTTTTTAGTGTAGAAATTTTTATTGATTTTTAGTTTTTCCTTATTTAACATGATACATGCATTTGTTATAACAAATTTCTCACTGAAGTATTTTATTTGTGTGTAACAAATTTTGATGTGTATGCTGTTATAATTTTGTTGAAAATATTTCTAAGCTTATTTTGTTTCATAAATCAGTTGTGATTTTTAAATTATTTAGAATTGCATTATTTAATATTTAATAAGTTTGAAATTTTTTACAATTGCATTTTTGTTGTTAACTTGTAGCTTAATTCTACCCTAGTCAGAGACCATATACAGCTGGCATAAACCCTTTCTAATGTATTGAAATACTCTATGGCCCAGCAGATGGTCCCATTTTATTCCAGTTTAATAAGTGCTTCTCAAGACTCTCTATCCCTTCATTGTCCAATGTTGAATTATATATATGAATCATATCTCCTAGTTATGTGTTCATCGATATTGTACATGATCTCATTGTGCCTCACTCAACTTCCTGTCACTCAGATTTTCTGTCCCAGTGAAAGCAAGTTTCCCTGTATCTAGAAATATATAAAAAAACTTTCACTATGATAATGGACTTGTCCCTGCTCCTCTGACAATTCTGTTTTGCCTTACTTATATTGAAACTTTCAGTTTAGAATTATTATATCTATTGTTCTGGAATATATTATACAGATTTAGGATAAGATGAATTGAAACTTGTATGATCTACAAAGGTTCTTAATTTATCCTGAAGTTCCTGACCTTAAAGAACACTTTCACTTTATCAAAATGGTAATATGAGCTTTTGTTTTCAGTGTTTTAATTGCACTTTCCAACTTTATGTTTTTATTTAAGACTTATTTCACACTTGTGTCATGCAAGGTGTATTTTGTTTTATGCTATGAGAAGATCTTGAGGTGAGGACTTTGATACACAGTGTATTTTAGGGTGACCCATGCATCATTTCTAAGCATAGGAAACTGAGGGAAAGGAAGCTATGCTTGGGAAACAGCTTATTCTGAGCAGGCACCATAGCACATGGCAAAGAGCACAGACTTCAGGTATAGTTCCTGTGGTGTGGAAGGTGGAGGGTTTGCACTGTTCACTCACTAACTGAGGAATGAATCATGTGCTGAAGGTGTTAGAGGAGAGCTGGACACAGTCCCCTGCGATCCTTCCACATGAACACGCATGCAGGCTAGAGACAAGACATGGGCCAACTTACAAGGAGACAGTAAAGAGTGACTGACAGGGTTAGATCAGCCGTCAACACCCACATCCAGTCTGCATGCCTTGTCACTAACTGAATTATACAGAACATTTATATACTAGAAGTTTATGAATAGAAATGAGCCAAAATATTCCTTGTAACTAATCATTTCTTATTTTAACCATCAACTATGTCTCCATTTCATTTTGTATCTATATTTTGAAACATCAAATATTCTGTAAAACTTTTTTTTATTAATTTGCTATATATTCTACTACTCATCTCTTTGTAGTTACAGAGGAAATAAGATCAACCCAAATGTCCATCCACTGGAGACTGGATAAAAAAGCTATGGTTCTTTTATAGAATGGAGTACTACTCTGCCATAAAAAATGATAAATTTGAATCATTTCTACTTAAATGGACATACCTTGAGGATATCTTCATAAGTGAAATAAATAGGGCACAGATAGGTACATATTGCATCTTTTCTCTGGTATGAGAAAATAAAGATGTAAATGAGTCCTAGCATTGTATATTATATATTGTGAAATAGAAAATGCTCAATGTAAAATAAGGTGAAAGGGGAAAATGTTGAGATTATAACAAAAAAGTAAGGAAACAAATTTTATGTATATGGGGTGGTGGTAGGGTGGGTAGGGCTATGGGAAAAAATGAGAATTAAGTTGTGTCTTATACTGGTACAAATCCCCATTATGGAGTGCAATCATGATGTGTATATTTAATGTACCAATAAAGATTTAAAAAAAAATCACATCATATAATCTTATTAATATGTAAGGAAATTTATTTCAGTATTTCTCAAATAATGTCAGTGTTATGGAGCATGTTAATACCACCAATACCCCAAGCTTTACTTCACTGATATGTATCTGTAGTTTAGATAAGTTTTATCACACCATAAAGAAAACAATAATGCAAAGTTAATGAACGTAATTAAACATAATTCTTTAACTTTACTAAAGGAAATTTTACTGAAATGCTCCTGACATTTTAAAAAATAACCCCAGGGGCCAGGGTGGTAGCTCAGTGATAAAGTGCCTGTCTGGAAAGCTGCAAGTCCTAAGTCTGGGACCTGGAACAGGCAAACAAACATAGTTTAAATTTATTCCAAAAGCACAGACACCAACAAAAGCAAACCCATATAAATGAGCTTAAATTTAGCTAAGAAGCTTCAGCCCAATAAAGGAGAAAAAGAGTGAGTGAAGGGGAACCTATTGAATGGGACAGAGAATTACAAAGATACCTCAAATGGGAGTGCCTGTCCAAATGTGTAAGAAACTCTAAACATTTAACAGCCAGAAAACAAACAATTGTTTAAAAATGTGTGAAGACTTGAACAAACAGTTCTCAAAAGAAGGCACACAAATGGGCAACAGAAATAAGAAAAACTGCTCAACATTAATAACCATCAGGGTAGGGTGAGTGACAAAGAGTGATCTTGTCACGGCTGTGGCCCATTGTCCACAGCATTGCTTCTATGGGCAACAGAATAGAAGTTCCTGAAAAAATTAAAAATAGGGGCCAGTGATTTAGCTCAGCAGTGCTTCCACCTGTCTGGAAAATTCAAGGTCCTGAGTTCAAGTCACAGTTCCTCTTCTTTCTCTCCCTAAAAAAAGATTAAAAATGGAATGACACTGCGAACCAGAAATGCTTCTATAGGCCACGGATCCAAGGAATGGGATCCCATGTTCATTGCAGAGTTATTCTCCATAGGCAGTAGGTGAAAATGATCTAGTTTCTAACAAAAGATGTGTAGCTGTAACATAAATAGAATTTATAAAAAGTGGAATGCTAGTTAGTCTTATTGAAGGAGGAGACTGTCATTATTGACGGTGAAGATCAAGTTAGTGGGCTTTCTATGAAAGAAAAAGGTTAAGCAAAAAATTGAACTAGCTCATGATCTCAGTGATAGGTGAGTTGTAAAAATGTTAATTCGCAGACACTGAAAGCATGGTATTTATCAGGAATTACAGGGGATGACAGCCTGAGAGATGTCCAAATATATAAAATTTCAGTTACAAAGGAAGAATTATTTCCAAAGATTTAATATACAAAATGGCAAATGTAAGTCAGCAATGTGTTATAAACTTGAAAATAATTAAGATTCTGGACTGTAATTATCTGTAAAACACACAATGTTAAGAGTGAGTTTATGAGACAAGGAAATACTGTATAAAACTCAAAAGAAAACCTATTTCACTGGAAAAGAAACTTTAAGATCAAAAGTGAGTATATAGACTATCTCATTAGAGGTTTATAAAGAACATTTTACAAAGCTCTAATTGTTCTCTATTTAGGATTTAATTGACTAAATTGGTAAATCTAGGAGAATTCCATCTTGTCACATTTTGGGGCTTTCTGTACCATTCTAATGACATTAGGTTTAAAACATGTGCGTCTCAACATGATATGCTATAATGAAGGAAAGAGCGGTCTGCAAAATTAGCGAAGGGCTTATAGAGAGGAAAATGATAAGACACAAGGGCACACAGTAGTTCAATAACTTGTTCTTGAGCCATTGAGTACCCAAATATCTCAAGTAATAAAGATATCTTGTCTTCCTTATTCATAGTTCCTGGTCATAGTTCTTGGAAATCAGCTGCGTATTTGTGAGTCCATGTTGTGTAGCTATCTGACCTGGTGTCCTTAGTTTTGGGGAGGAAACTTGAACTGAAAGAGAAAACTAATGTTTACAATTGCTGTGTGACAGCAGAGGTAAATTTTCATTCTCCCTCCCTGAAAGGGATGGCACTGTATGATATGCATTAATTAATTTTTTTCCTCCCCACAGCCCCAAACATTAACTCTCTTAAAGATGAAGTGATTGAAGTGAAAGAAGTTAAATTTAGTGCTAAGACACCTAGAGGTCCTCTCTACCTGGAGATGTCTTACCCAAAAGGGGACACTTTCATCTCAGCTTAAATGTTAATACTGTAACACATTTTCTGAAATAGTTCCCTTGCCTTCCAATTATTACTTCATTATATTTCAATCCCTACAAGACCTTGCAAAGGTTGTTTCCACTTAGCTATTTACATTTATTAATCATATTTATTAATGTAAAAGTCTATTTTTGTTATTTTCTTCTTTATCTGTAATACCTATACCAATGGCCAGCACATAGGTAGCATGCAGTATACACTCAATAGAAGTTTTGTAACTGGATAAATGAATGAATGTCAACTTGTAAATTGAGTTGACATACAAAAATTGTGCTATCTCCCTGCTATGATAATTAGCCTTGGTATCCACAGTTGGAAAGGAAGGGAAAGATGACCCAAAGGAAGTGAGAACAGGGAAAAAACAGGATTCGCAGTGCTGACTGAAAGGACTAGATTATTGCCCTATCAGTCGAGTAGCTGTTTTAGTCCATGCTGTTCTCTTTTGCATTAGTCAATTTCTCTTGACTAGAATTAAGAAGATGTGGGTGCAAGTATGTCAGAATGATATATGGGAGTGTGTCACCTAATGTACTTTTGAGTTTTTTTTTTTTTTAATTCTTTTCATGAAGACATGATTACTGGAGAGACAGCATCATGTCATAGCAGGAGCCCGAGGCTCTGGCACCAGGCAATTCTCCTGGCATCATCATTTACTGAGAGTGGCATCTTTTCCAGGCCACAAGATCTTCCTAATTATATCCTTGTGAAGTTGACAGCGGACAGCATGTTTGCTAGATCTTCATGATTGATTCATAGACTTCCTTTACCTGCTACGTTGTGTTTACAACCTACAAGAGAAATTTCAGAGAGACTTGGTGTTGAGAATTAACTGAGTCAGGAGCATCAAGGGGGGAAACTGATGACATATAAAAAATAGGAAGATCCGAGCTTGCAGTATCATGTACAGTATTCCAAATAAGAAAACAGTGCTTTGATTTTTTTTCTCCATTTTTCTCCCTAAGGAAAGTGAAGTCTCATAAAACTGCAAATGGAAAATAATATATTCTGTCAGGCTTGGTTAGGTATTGGGCACTTCAATATCTTCTCAAAATAAGTATTTTCGAGCATCTCTTATTGATTTATTTCTTGCAGGAATACTATGTTTGATAAAAAGACATTTGATCTGTAGTCATTTGTCATAAATATAAATGTACTTCTCACTTCAGTTCTACTTCTTATGGCCTTTAATGTCTGGGTTTTCTAGGTTTCATCGCTTGTGTCCCTACCTTCAATAATTATATATATGTATTGTGTGTACCACAATTATGCTATATATTGGGTTAACATGAAAAACTGCAGCTCATGACTGACACTTAAGACATCTAGAATGTAGGTCAAGCCTTGCAAAGCACAGGAAACATTAAAGAATGAGTTCATACATTCATCTCCAGAGATTTACTTTTCCTTTCATGCTTAAAAACAGCATAATATTTCATTTTAGGCTTTAGCTTAATTAGGGGTAGAGTTTACAACCTAAACCTATTGCTTACTGATGTTTTTCTGGAGAATTTTAAACTATGAGAATATTAGCACCCTTCCACATAACAGGAGAAATGCTAATACAGTTGGATTAGTGAGTGAAACATAACCAATGAAACCCTTAGGTCAGTTTCTGAGTGTTATAGCTGCTCCATAGCCAATAACTATTACTTTACATTTCTGTAGTCCTTTCTGCTCAGGTAAATTCTAATTTTTCCACATGTGCACATGCCTCTGTGTGTGTGTGTGTGTGTGTGTGTGTGTGTGTGTGTGCATGCGTGCACATGTGTGTGTGTGTATGTAATTTGAGTTCTGTTTGTATGTCTCTGAATGGTGTAGAAACAACTGCTTGTGTTGACCACCAGATTTAGAGGCCTCGGGCTTCCATGTGGCCTTTGCTGCTGGGGAAAGAAGGCTTCCTGCTCGTCTGTCCTTCATTACATAGCCCTGTTAGTGGTGTGTTTCCTCTCAGAGAGTGATGCCACATATTCTTTACCTAGAAAAGTAGCCCAGGAACGTCTGTGCATAACATGAAATGATTGAAGTTTTAGGCACAAAATACCTTACAGAACCTAAATTTTTATATTGTCATATGAAAATACATGATTACATACCATATAGAAATTATATTTTATAAATCATATCCTGTAGTATATCATGTAATGTATCATATATTATATATCATACATATCTGTTTTTTCCATATTGACAGGAAAATTCCCATGGGGGGAAAAAAGCATATTAGGGGGAAAAAGGTAGGTTAAGTACTGAAATATTTTCAGAGATGCACTTTTCTATTTTAATGAGGATGTATGAACTTTAATGACATCTAACAGGATACAAATTCGTCCACACCTTCAGGTAAGAGGCAACTGTAAAACATCATTACAAATTAGCATTGGTAGGCTAGTCTTTCATAATTTCATGGTGTTAATCTTGAAGCACTTGGCATGGTGCATGCAATGTTTGGTTGCAAATTCCTTAAGGATCCATTGAGTATGTTCCTCTTTGTCAAGGTGATAATGAATACATATATGGTTGATATGATTAATTGTTAATGATTAGTCATATTAAATAAATCATTAAGTTTGTGAGCTACAAGATATTCAACTTATAGTTGTGTCTTGTATATTTTAAATAGTCTTTGTTCAAAAACATCTCTACTTCCATTACTGATTTTATAAAATGAACAATTCTTAAAATCAATTACATATGAGAAATATCATGTATTTATTGTCAATAATGATAATAACTTTCATTTAAGTATTATATTCCATAAGTTAATTACTATGGATGGTACATCGCATATACTATATAAAACAACTTTTGTCTGGGGAACAGCTGGCAGAAAATTTCTCCACTCTGTAGATTGTCTCTTCACTGTGTTGGTGGTGTCTTTTGCTGTGTAAAAGCTTTTTAGTAAAATGAGATCCTGGTTGTTGATGCTTTGTAATACTTTCTGTACTATCATGGTTTTATTATTTGCCTATACCTATGGCTTGTCCTACTTGTTGACAGAGAAACTAAACTCAAAAGATCAAGGCTCTGCAGTTTGACAGTTGTCACTCAAGGTTCATTTCAGACTCTCATTTAAGAGACTTCACATATCACACTTAAACATTTTGATGTACTTTAAAATTCCTTGTCCCTTTATTTTATCTAAGTACCTTGATAATTCTTTGACTATGAAGTTTAGGAAATGTCAATTCTTATGTGTGCAGTGTTGAAGAAGTGGCCAAAAATCAGGTGTCCTGAGCAAAAGAAATTCAACATCATTAGTCACTAGGGAACTATAAATCTAAATTATAATTTGAAAAGCGAAACACATTTTATTACTATTTCACAATACATATCATACATTCTAGAACTCATTTACACCTTCAATTATTCCTAACAGAGAAAAGATATGGTATGTACATATCTATGACCTATTTATCTCACTAATGAGTATGTCCTCAATTAATCTGTTATCTGTGGTTTCTTTGGGAAAGGAATTTAAGAAGCAAATATGGAGAGCTTAAGTCAGAAGGTGCATGGAAGGGGGCAACAGGTACTCTGTTGCCTGAGTAATCCTTAGTAAGTAGCTTTCATTTGCTTGCCCTGGCATTTTAAAATCCTCATCAAGAAAATTAGGAAGATATATTTTTAGATAATCCTAAAGTAGTCATAGTAGCACACTGTTTCAAGTTAATTTTTAAAGCATTTTTTAGGATGTATATAGTACTTAAAATGACACTTATATTTTATCTAACTAGAAGCATATAAACTGCTGTTCCATATATCATTTTAATTAGTAGTTCAAAGAAAATCTCTGGCTGGAGGAAATTCAGATGCTATTATTATTACCATTTTGCAAGAAAGAAAATTGCAACTGGGAGATATTAAGGAACTTCAACTACTTTAAGATGGAAAAGCATATAAAACTGATGTCTTTCAGCTCAAATTCCGTGCTGGGCTGGTCTTTTGGTCGTATCTTACTGTCCATCTACCCTGCTGATGTCTTTTTATTAGCCAAAATATGTCTTCTTTTAAAATAAAGAATGCATAAAATTATTTTTTAACTTTAAAGTCCTCCAAGTGGTCTTCAAATATAACAACTCCTTATCTGTTTATCACTACTCCATTAAAAGACATTTGACCACTTTGTAAAAGTATTCTTGTGGCAGCTACATTTGGCTTTCCTTGGGAAAGCTGTAATTAGGTCTATTGTTGACTATATTTGTTTTTCTCTGTCCACTTTCACTGCGTAGGCAGAAAACTGAACTCTTATATTGAGAAATAGTTTTCCACAGAGATTCAACTCCACTCTTGTTTCTTAGATACTGAGTCAAGAAAAACTTGCTGTACAGTTCAAGGGAGGTCTCAGAGGCAAGCGAGTGGGAGAGAGTTCTTCTGGGCTTGTTCTTTGACCAATTACAATGTTCAGCATTTTAAAATAATGAATATCTGTCATAGGATTCTATTTGAAAATCCTTAATGAAGTTGTGTCTCAGGAGTGAAAGTCAGAATTTCAGACTTGGATTTTGAGAAACAATAATTCAAATTTATACTAAAGCATACATCACAGGGGCTGGGGAGTTAGCTCAGTGGTTCCGGCGCCTGTCTTGCAAGCGCAAGGACCCGGGTTCAATTCTCCAGTAACCACATAACAATACTGGGTGTGGAGACCCACATCCACACCCAGCAGCAACCAGTACCACATACCACAGTGCCGGGCGTGGTGACTCATGCCTGTAATCCTGGCACTCGGGAGGCAGAGGCAGGAGCATTGTGATGTGAGTTTGAGGCTGAGCTGAGGGCCAGCCTGAACCACAAAGCGAGACCTTGTCTCAAAAAACCTAAAAAAAAAAAAAAAAAAGCATACATCATGATGGGACAATGGAATTGTAAGTAGAAGGGAAGTAGGCCTATAATACACAGTCATGCACTGCATAAGCATGTAATGGTCAAGCACAGATTGTATACATATGATGATAAGGCAGCTGAAAGCTTCTTCTTGTCTAGTGATGTCATACCCGGAGTGATGTCACAGCAATATTAGGGTGTCTTGTAGTCATGCTAGTATAAGACAAATCTGTTCCACTGACAGTCATATAAAAGTGGAGCACAATGAATCTCATACAAAACATAACACCTGCTCCCAAGTATTTCTCCGGTTTATTCATTCACATGCTATAGTTTTATTTGAACTTTGAGGAGTACTTTGTTGACTGTAAAACAAATACTGTGTGGTATGACTTAGGCAACAGCCTCTGACGTCTTGTATTTACCTTGTTTCAGAGTTGTATCAAGAGTCATATCAGAAGCCTGCCCAGTGATATTCCCCATCAAACTACCTGAGGACACATTTCTCAGACCACCTCCCTCTTCCACTGGAAAGTGTATCCATTTCACAGCAGCTAAAATGACCAAATGAGAAAATGCTTATTACATTTGTGTAATGTGTGGGAATATTAATATGTAATATGAGGGAATATGTAATATGTAATTAATATTACATATTAATATTAATATGTAATATGAGGGAATATGTGTCCCTCACCGGCTCCATATCCAATCAACACCCACATGACCCATATGTGATGAATTATTTTCCATTTTTTTTGTAAACTCTTCAGGCTCATGCTTTTGAATTATGGCTATTTATTCTTGTTACTTCCGGAGAGTTTTTTTTTGTGATGCTTATAAAAGCCTCCTCACGTCTCCTCCCTTTCAATACCAAAGGTAGCTGAAGGAAAAATACTTGAATTATCTGCCTAAGTGACTCTGGGAAGCACATGTAAGTTTTGAGATTTTAGATTCCTCATCTTCAAAATTGAGGAACAACAGGAAGAAATAATGCAGAATCGCACAGTTAAAAAATAGAATTTAAGGGCTCAGTGGTTCCAGTGCCTGTCTTGCAAGCACAAGGACCCGGGTTTGATCCCCGGTAACCACATAATAATACTGGGTGTGGAGACTCACCCCAGCAGCAATCAGTACCACATTCCACAGTGCCGGGAGTGGTGGCTCACACCTGTAATCCCAGCACTCGGGAGGCAGAGGCAGGAGGATTGCTGTGGTGAGTTGGAGGCTGAGCTCAGGACCAGCCTGAACTACAAAGTGAGACCCTGTCTCAAAAAAAAGGAAAAAAAAGTTTAATGCAACAATTTCCTGGCTACTTCACATTTTGACTCACAATACTGCACATACTTAAGATTAAAAATCACTTGTTTGTTGGTAACAGTGAGCTACATCCTCAGCCCTTTTTAAGTTTTTACACAAGAGTTTGGTCCAGGCTGGTCCTGCACTTACAATCCTCTTACCTCAGCTTTCCCTTGGGTAGAGTTCACAGGTGTGTAACTCCTTGCTGACCTCAGTATACTTAGTTACAAAAGTTTAACTGATATCAGATTTGGAGATGTTTTGTTTTGGTTCTTTTCTTCAGTAACATTTTGAGCAGATTTGCTTGAGTTCCTGGTCATTCCAGAGCACTTGTCTCACTGACAGGGTTTCTGGTACGGAACACTCATGTGGAATCTTTCCACTTTCCTTCATCTTTGCTCTTTAAACACCCCAGTACTGTGACTCGGGGTGTTACCCATCTAGTCTGGTGATTGTCCCTCAAAGAGACTGTGCAGACATTACAGCCACTTACCTGCAGTACAAATAGAAAGCTCAGCATGTGAAATGATAATGTGCAAGGAGCTTGTGGCACTGGTTGATTTGTTATGAGCTGTAAGAAAGCCCAGGCACAGGCCTCCTTTCTATCCACACTCCCTTTCATGCTGTGGAACACTTCACATAATGAGCATTTTTCCCTGCAGAGTAAAGTGGCATTGGTAGAAAAAAATATGCTCCTAATTTAACTTTTACCGTCAAAATGAAGTATTTGCATAACTCCCCAAGGCAGGACCTGCTGAAAACCATTGCTTGTTTTCCATCTAAACAATGAGAGATTTTTCTCATTTACTAATGAAAGCCAAGGACGTAGCAGAAAAGGTTTGGGATCCATACAGAGCTGTTGCCTTGTGGATGTGAGACCAGTGAGCGTTTTAAAGTTGCTTTGAGCACTGCGAGCTGATTCCCTGGTGCTTTTACACGCACAGAGTAACCTACCTGAATCCCTCTGTCCTCAGGAAACAATACCAGTACTCAGTTTGCTTCTTTGGTACCAAATGGAATTCATGCAAATCCCTTATCTGCATAGAAATCTAATGATTTTTAGTGTCAGCGTTTCTAATTCTTCATGGTATTCATTATACGGGTTGCTGGAAAAAATAGCTGCCTAACCAAGCATACTTTTCTCCCAGATCGATTGTTCTCTGAGTCACCAAGAAGCAAATCGTATTGTAGCAGAGGCCGATTCCTCTGTGCACGAGGGCAGGGCCTCTCTTGGAATCGTTCTGAGAGGAACTTTCCTTTCACAGCTCTGAGCGAGTCCCCACTGTAGTGAACTGTTCTATTGTTCTCTTCTCCACAGAGCTCCTGGAAAATACAGAGCAGACTGCTCAGTGCTGTTCTTCCAGTCGCTGTAAAGCAGAGCCTGGGTGGGTAGGAACGAGTCTGTCATAGCGGAAAGCTCCGCACAAACGCGGAAGCCCGCACGAGGGAGAGAGATGCGAGGCTGGAGTTACTAGGATGCTTTTATCTCCTGAACCTGGGGTAGTGGATGCTATTCCACAGTAGAGAAGTAATATGTTTCCGAAAAATAATGCGTACGTTTTAAGGCCAATCCTGTATTTGAATCCAACCATAATTTTTCCTATTTTCTTTTTCATTTGTCCTCCTAATTATTTTCTTTCATTTTTTTCTCCTTATGCTTTGTTTCTGCTCTCTCCTGTGTTCCTCCCCCTCCTTTCCTGTCCTAGCAATTTGACATGCTATTCCCACCACAAGAGACATTTCTTCATCATTTTTTTCCCCAAAGGCGTTTGGCTGAACGCCTGCTCTTCCGTTTTGTAGAGCAGATCTGCAGTGAAAACAAGCACCAGTGAAGAGAACTCTGGATACACTGTCTTGCACTCATCTAGTCTTCTTCTGAGACACTCAGAATTTTCTGGAAAATGCTACAACTTGTGAGAAACCTGCAGTAACAAAGATGTGTAGTATTGGAAATTTTATAAATTTGACCTTGGAAAAATATGTTTAGATACTTTTAGGAACATTCCAAACAAATAATTTTATTGGTACATTGTGAAAAAAGTTTATATTAGCTCTGTTGCCTAGAGAACAGAATAAGGATCCACCTGTTCTGATCTTTAATTCATTGACCAGAAAAAGTGTGTATGACAGCACACAGAAGTGCTGCCTTGAGGGTATGGAGGGAGGGCAGGGAAAGGGGGAGAAGTGAGAATCAAGATGTGTCATGTGGAGGTACACATTTTTGATGTTGAATGTGATCATACCATATATGTAAAATGTGATGATAAACTTAATTTAAAAAAAAGAAATTTGAAATCTTTCCCTCAAATTGAGCTGAAATCCTGCTTCCTAAAATCATATTTATTTCATGCTTCAGTGTTTATCTACTTCAGCTAAATCTATAAAACCTCTTTCTGTGTGGAAATTATTCAGGCATATACAAGCTATTATGTCATTATATCGAATCATCATATTCTTTCACTGAGTAAACTCTCCTTTTGGCAAAGCAGCGCTCATTTCTTCTTGTGTCCTACATATGACACAGCTTTTAGCCTTTTCCTCTGCATTTGTCACTTTCCTTGTATAAAACATCCCTTTTATAATTACATATTCTCTTCACTTATAAATATTTTACCTAACCCAATTGAGTTAAAAAAATCTATTGAGTGTTTGCTAGATAATGAGAATTATGTTTAATATGTGGGCGGTGACATTAAGAAGTTCGCATACTATGTACACACAAGGTAATGTGTTAGCATAAGTGTTTATTGTATTGCATGTGGCAAATGCACTCTGCTCCTATTTAGCACCTATTCTCATCTCTTGCAGTGTGTTCATTAGTAGATGGCAAGTACAACCCATTCTGTCACACTGGCTATCAGCAGGAGTTCTAGAAGAAACAAGAACATCAACAAGTAGATTCCTTTTGCAAAACTAAAATGTCAAAGTAAAAAGTAGGCTTTAGACCACCTCCAATTGCTAGGAAGGAGGGTTATGACTATAGGTTTTATGCTTATTGTTTGTGTGCTTTACTTTGCTTTCCCCTTCTGAGATCAATATTCTTCTTTCTTGCTTCTCATTTCCCAGGACTAGAAAGAAAGGAGCCAGATTCAGCTTTGCCATGAGGGCGTCAAGCTTCATGGTGGGTGGAGGGAAATGAGAAATATATTCCTGTATGTGTGTTTGGTGTGAGGAATGATGATGCCACCTGGTGTTGGCTTTTGATCCTCATATTTCACTTGTGTGTTCTGTTCTGAAGCTCCAGTCCTGGTCTGCTGACATCAAGAATGCACAGAAGTGCAGGAGATGATAGTTCTAACTGATTAGTTTTGTTGGTTTTCTTTCCAGTCTAGAGCCTGGAAACGCATCTCCTCAAAAGATTTTGTGAATGTTGATGCCATTCCTAAGTAAATGTAGTGAATTCTGCTTTGTTATAAAATCTCAGTTACTCAAATATTTTCTACTAAAATAGTTAATGGACCACCTCTTGAATGAAGGAAATACTGCTTTGGTATTGAATGAGAATGTGCACAAAAGCAATGAGGACTTCTAAGCTATTGAATAATGATAATTTGATTGCCCATGACATACAATGGAAAAAATACAGGTTTTTGCAACATATATCCAGAATGAATCTCTCTTTGAGAACAAGGATTTAAGAGATCGGTTGGTTTCTAGAATAAAAATGGAATCTCAGGTAGACCTGAAATTCAGTGTAGTTAAAAAAGATATCCTTGTGAGTGAAGCTACGTGGTGACTCCAGATTCTGTAAATGATCGAGCAGATTGACGTCTTAAAAACAAAGGTATAACTACTATTTTCCAGTTATCAAAAACGAGATAAATACTGAGTTTTTAGTAAACTATTTTGTAAACAGGAAACTTTGAAGGGGGGAAGGATGAGCTATTAAAAATTATACTACCAGAACAGAAAATATTAACCACCTCTTCCATGCAAAGTGGAATGGGAATTGTCATCCATTAACTGATATCAATTTTATCAAATTGGGCCTTTTAGCCTACGTAGAGCAGCCATTTTCCTTCATTGGAATGGAAACTAGTTTGGACATGGGTTTCTATTCAGCTTTCACCATGCTTATGTTGACATTACCATCTGAGGACCTCCAGAATATTTGTTCACCTTTGAATTTTAGCAGAAGGAATGAGGCTGTTTGTTTATTTATTTCAAATTAGATAGCCACAAAATACATTGTAGTTTTGTGTATGGAGGCCAAGAAAAGCAGGATGTGAGGAAATATTCAAGACAATATCACCAGTTAGGAGATTCAGATTTCAGTTAGAATTATCAGTTCAAATTCACTAGAACAAAGTCAGGTAAGTTTTACCAAGTAGACTGACTTAGAACGGCCACCTGCAGGTTAGAGTGGAAAGATGCAGAAGGGTCTCCTGCATGTCACAGTGCTGGGGATCCAGTCACGTCAAAGCCCTGGAGCTCCCTGTAGCATCCCGCGGGAGTCCATATGGTGAAGCCAAGGTGCTGTCTTGGAAGGCTGAGGAGTGCATTGGAAGCCTGGAGAGGAAGCTGTAGTGGCACTGAAGAAGCAGCATCTAGAATTTCTTCTTCTAAAATTTAAAAATAACAGCTTTTCTTGAACTGAAATTTGCATTCTATAGAATTTACAAACATAAAGTGTATAATTCAGTATATTTTCACTTTTTTTTTTTTTTGAGACAGTGTCTCGCTTTGTGGTTCAGGCTGGCCCTGAGCTCAGCTCCAAACTCACATCACAGCAATACTCCTGCCTCTGCCTCCCGAGTGCTGGGATGACAGGCGTGAGCCACCATGCCCAGCACTGTGGAATGTGGTACTGGTTGCTGCTGGGCGTGAGTCTCCAAGCCAAGTATGGTATGTGGTTACCGGGGAATGGAACCTGGGTCCTTGCACTTGCAAGACAGGCGCCAGAACCACTGAGCTAACTCCCCGGCCCTATTTTCACATATTGACAGAGTGGTACAAACCATGACCAGAATGAAGTTTAGATCTTTTTATTTTTTCCCCTAAAACAAAACACTGCTCATTAGCTATTGTTTCCCAATCCTCTCTACACAACCACTGAAATGCTTTCTATCTTCGTAGATTTTCCTGCTCTGAGAATTTATCTATTTGTTCATTTGTGGTTTATTTATTTCAAAATAGATTATGCTCATAGGAGTAATAAAGACCTCAGTGTATCTACAGTAATGGAAATCAACATTAGAAAGAAACTAGAAATGACAGCAGAAAAAACATTCACAATGCAGTAATATTTTCTCTCTCCTTTCCCATTACCTTTGTAATTCATACTTTATATATCAACTTTTTCACATGAGGAAAACCATATGATATTCAAGCTTTTGTGCCTGATTTATTACACTTAATATTAAGATCAAGATACACCCATTTTCCTAAAAATGCCTAGAGTTTATCTCTCCTTATGGCAGAATAGTACTCCATTGTGCATAAATATCACAATTTCTTTATCCATTCATCTGTAAATGAGTTTATAGGCTCTTCCCAAGGCCTATCTACAATAAATTGTGCTTTCATATACATAGGTATATGTGAGTCACTGTAATATGATATTTTTAACTCTTTTGGGAAAATTCCTAGGAAGAGAGTACCTGGGTCAGATGGGATCTCTGCTTTCAATGTTTTGAGGAACCTTTATAGTGATTCCCATAATGCTTGTATCAGTTTGAACTCCTTGCAACAACTCCCCACAGTCTTTCTAGAATTTTTTATAGGCCAATTTATCAATAGTAGCCATTGTTTTCTTGGGTGAGATGGAAAATTAATGTTATTTTAATTTTTATTTCTCAAATGGTCAATCATGTTAAACATTTTTCATGTATTTATTGAGCAATTGTATTTCTTCATCTGAGATACTTCATTCACTTCAGATGTGTATTTTTATGGAGTCTTTACATTTGGATGGCTCTAAGTTTTTGAGTTTTTGTATATTCTTGATGTAGCTACTTTGAGAATTAAATGGCAAAAATACTTTTTTTTATCTGTAGGTTGTCTTGTCACTCTGTTAGTAGTTTCTTTTGCTGTTCAAAAGCTCTTTGAATTAATGTGATCTTATTTGATTCTTGGTATTATTTTTTATTATTTTTATTTTATTATTTTTTATTTTTTGATAAAATAGGGGTTTTATTTAGACATTCTCTGCTAGCACTCACTTTATTCCAGTAAGACCACAAGCCCAGTGCTTGGTGCCACACACGCCCAGGTTGGGCGTTCCTTTTCTGCAAGTCAATCACCTGGACACATCCAGATTTATGCCATATCAGTCCACTTTTTTACATTGAAGTTGATGCCACACTTACCACACCAACCTCCTGATTCAGCTGAGTGAATAATTAATTGTATAGTTTACTAATTATTCTGAAATTTCCTTCATTATCACAGTACCAGAGAACTGGAAAAAAGAACAAAAGTTAAATGCCACATAGGCCATTCAGTGATAACAAATAGTAGTATGAAAATTGGCTATTTGCATACAAAAGACATATGAAACAACAGTTTATATTCCTTTATTATCTAGTGCGAAATTTATGAAATCAAGGCAATGTAATCCTAACTATATAAAGTAATTTGAGAGGAACATATCTTGAGTCTAGGAGAAATACATACTTGCTTAAAAAACATGCAACCTACTTTGGCAGAATCACGAAGAGTTACATAACATGAACAGATCAATAATACATGTACAGATTGAATATTCTTTCTTAAAAGAAAAGTCTGAGACCTAATGGCTTTCACACTGAATTCCATGAACATTTCATAAAGAGCTAAAATCAATTTCAGGAATTTGAAAACAGTTATATTTTACTAATCAACATCACCAAACTTCAAACCAGACAAGGATGCCAGCATCATGCTAACATCGGTATCAAAACAAAAACAATTTAAAAACCCACACAAATACTAAGTCGCACCTACTTTTTAAAAAAAATTCAAATCTTTCTTGGTACATTATATATACACATTAAATTGTTTCACTTTCTTTCAATATTTTCATCAACTGTTGTTATCCCTGTGGTGTTGACTTGTCTTCTGGACAGCAAAGTGATGGTTTCAGAGTCCCATCACCAGCAGTGTGGCGAGAGTCAGTAGTATGGCATCTTCTTGGGTCACAGAGAAGGCTATGAATTTGTATCTCATGACTTTGGGTAGCCTGCCTCCCAGGCAGCAGCAGATAGTTGTCTGAAGTTTGGAGTATGTTCCAAGAGGGACAAGGCAAAGCTTACTAGCGATCTTAAAATGTAACCCTTGAAGTCAAATACTTATATGGGTTCCACTTGCTGCAATGACTCTGACTGTCAGGATGGGAGAAACGGAATGAAAAACTCTTGATTCCATTTTGATTGGCCATGGGAGGAACAGGCCATAGAATATGCAAGTCTTATTTCTACCCAAATTATTAACCAAGCATTTACGTACATCAGATGAACGCTGAGTTCTATTTCTGGAGATTTTGCTTGTACACAGTCTTCAGTCATATATTTCCTTTTCACATAGCTTGTTTAAACATTGTCCAAGAGGAGGACTAAATCAGGTGCAGGCAAATTTGTCTTATGAACTATCTTTTAATAACTACACATTCTAATGTAATGAAAACAGAAAGTGAATTATTTTAAGTGTATGTTTCCCTCTAAATGGTATTATACCAATTTGTTTTTAATTTATTTTTGCCTGTCTGAGAAGCATAGGGCTCTAAGTAGATGTCTTTTGTAATAATAGCCCATGAATTCTGAGCTCTGTACCTGATGCCTTAGTGTAGTTTAGTAATGTTAAACATATATTCAAGATTCAGAGCAAAAGGCTTCCACCATTCCATTTGTAGGACTGACTTTGGCCTTTCATTGCTTATATAACGAGAAAGTATCATACAGGTTTATGGCCAGAATAGCTTTATTTCTAATTTGATATTGAAGAACACACATATTCTGCTCAAACAGCTTGGTATAAAAGCTACATAGCACAAGCTGATATGTTTTACATTGATAACATAATGAAGCTGAATGTTTCAGTCTAATTTGATGAACTTTGTGTTTGCTGCTATTTAATCCAGGTTATATTGCATTCCACCTCTATTATCTCCTCTAATTTTTGTTGTTAAATTAAATGCTATTTTTATCCTAAGATTCACTGGTCTTCCATATTATACAGAAAATATATGTTCCAAGTAGATTTTCATCCTATGATTCTTTTCTTGGTGATATTTGCTTGTATTTCCCTTTTTGTCTCTTGATCCTCATATCAACCCTTTAATATACTTGGGCCAGTTATTCTTTGCTATGCCTGTTTTTCAGATGAAGAGAGTAAAGTGGATTCAAATAAAGCAATTTATGAAGGGTCTTATCATTTAATATAGCAGAGCCCAAACTTGGCATTCTTCTGCTCCTGGCATAAAGCTTTAAATAAGCTATGCTTAGGCTGAATAAAGGAAGAAATTTCATGGAACAAACACTGATATTGCCTGAAGAAATTCATTATTTTTTTCTCCTAAAACTCAGTGTGTTCTTAAGTTACAGAGAAAAGAGAATGGTTACATAAAATATTTTGTTTCTCAAATGCATATAAACATAAAGGTAGGTAGGTATATAGGTAAATGATTGTGAAAACTAAAGAAAAGTCAGTGAAAATCAGGCTTGGAAATGAAGACAAGGAGGGAACAAGTAAGTACTGTTTGGAGTCTTTGTCTAATATGTGCTGTAACCTCAATCTCATGAGGACTTTCTCTATGTGTTTCTTTTACTCTCATCAATTTTCTTTGGGCATCTTAAATATCCAGTTCTATTAATTCAGTTCAACAAATATGTATTCCAAGTTACCAGAACCGGAAATGATGCTGGCCTGAATTATAGGTTGGTAGGTATATTTGTATGTGAGGCTATCTGAACCTGCAAAATACATTCATAAATTTAAGAAACTTTATAGATTTAAAGTTACTATAGAAAAGGTTATTTCCTCCATTATGTAGTAATTCTGAATCTTTCTCTTCTTCTTGTCTCCTCATGTACTTGAATAAATTTAAGTCCTGATATTATAATTCAGTCTCACACTACAAATGGAAGTGTTTGGATTGAGTTACTGGATTGGAAGAAATGATCATCAGGAAGGACTTATAAGAATGGCAGTGATTTGCCGATGCCACCTTCATCTATATACTACTATTCAGCTTTGTAGATGCATGAATGGATTTTTCCAAGAAGAACAGATTTCAGCAGAACTTAATGCTAGCTCAGAACACACTACGCACAGAGGCTGTGTTCGAAAAGGAGATAAATGGATCAGAAAGTCCTGTGGTCGGGACGGCTCACTGTGCACATAAGGAGATCAGTACAGGATAGGGTAGTGGGTGTAAGGTGGCCGCGCAGTCTAAGCCTGAATTGCTGAGCAAGTGTGCTCCACTGCGCAGCCGCCCACTGCGCTCCCTGTTATATGCACGTTTGCTGCTCCTCATCGCAGACACTGTGCTGATAACTCTGGGACACCTTGCGTGCGAAGTTTTCCTGCCTTCTCCCCAAACTCCTTCCTTCCTACCTTCCCTGCACTCTTCCTTCTCTGACCTTCTGTACGCACATGCAATCCTCGTAACGGCAAAGCAGAGGCTGTTCTAAGACTGGTAAGTCTGCTTTCTTAGGTATGATTTGAGCTTCAAATACTGTCACCCTGAGAATGCAATCATGACTGGTTTTCTTAATATGATTTCACTTTACAGTAAATGTACATTGGTCCTGAAAATGTGCCTCTATCTTTACTGTTATTTTTTAAAGCTATATTGGTAATAATTCACAGATAGCTGGAGACTAGTGTACTCTCTCACGCAGAGTGTAAGTTAGCCACAAGCACATTTTCCACTCCTTCCTGGTTTCCTCTGCTAGACAGTCCCTTTGTTATTGACAAGCAAGGGTAACTTTTGCAAATGTGCTCTCTTACAGAACTATTTTTAAAAACAGATTTGGAAAGTTCTAATGATTCTTTTTATGGATAACTTATGTTTTATTCTGTGGGTTAGGAAATTATAAATACATTTTGAAAATGCCTTGCTGATTGAAAGTGCATTACTGAGAGAACACTGATTAGTAGAATTGTTGTGAGATGCTTTTCCAAAGGGAGCTCTCAACAACTGCCTGTCATCTCCACTTTATCGGAGCCAGCTGGGTTCTGAGAATATAGTATATATGCACGTGAGTCACAGTTCAGGTAGAGTAAAAAAAATCTACAAAATAGGTAGCTGAGAATTATCAGTGTGCTTCTAAACCTATTGTAAAACAGAAGTAAAATATGTTGGTATTTACTGAGTACCTTCTAATCCAGATTTCCACAGGGTATCTAAGATATTATTAAAAACTTAACCTTTTATGTACTGACAATATGCCAGTCAGAGTTCTAGACTTAAAAATACATAAATAAGTGAACAGAGTCTCTACAAGTAAAGCTAAAGGGAAAAGAGTATACATTTGCACGTAGCATAATTTTATGATGGGAAGTATCTCTGAAAAATAAGGAATTTTATAAAAGTTTGGATAATGACAATAGTGATGTTGGTAGCTATAAAAGATATTAGATCAGTAAAGACCAGGATATGAAAGAGGATCTGTTACTATTTAGGGGTATAGTTGTCTTTGAAACTATCAATGAAAGGCCTAAGGTAGAAATGTGCAGGGAAGAGGCCATTGTGGCTACAGTGGAACAGCAAGGAGACGAAAGAAAGGCTGGACCTTGAAGCACTCTCCTCACCACAACAAACTGGCACACTGTTCAATGATTTTGGAAAAAAAAAATTAAGTTTACTATGAATTTTTTGAAGGTTTAGCCATTATAGTATGAAATGCTTCTACATATTAACATAAAATTGTGCAAAAGAAAGACTGGGGAGTGGCTAAGTCTAGAATCAGAGAGATGGCACCATGGGCTCCTATAGTAACATGGGAATAAACAGTGAGGCTATGGTCGGTGGTACGGGGATGGAGGTGGTGAAGGTGGCTCTTACCCTGGGGGATAGAGTTTGAAGATAGAGAATATTGACTTTTTATTTGATAAATTAAACTACTTCTTATGTAAGTCTAATGGATTTTTTAAATTTATTAATTCCATGTAACAAGTTAATAATGAAGAAAACAGTGGTTGTGGAGCTGGAGAAGATGAGAGAAATAAGAGGGAGTGAAGAAATGTCTGGGGTAATCTGTATTTTCAAATTTCCAGGCAGACATGGTGACTGGGTTCTAGAACCCTTGTGAGAGATTACAACTAGACATACATTTTGAATCAGTATACTATACTCTATTAATGTATAGATGAAACATGAAGCTATTTGCTATTCTTTTCTAGTGAGTAAGAGTTTGTATAAAATGAATTTAGTTTGAGAAAAAGGTCCAGAAAAATCTGTCTTTTACCAGTTTGTGCCATTTTTGGAGGCAAGAAATAAGAATGTAATGCCAAGAAGAATGAAGAAATGCCCAGGAAGGCAAGAACGAAGGACCTCACTGAGAAGACACTGCTGTTGATGAAAAGTAAAAATCTGTCCTGAGAGTGGGGACAATCATGTAGCCACCTCAGAAGTCACTACCTTAGCCCAGGGGAATGGGTCTGTGGATGTGAGACCTTTGCCAACCTTGATAAGCCCAAGGAGAAATGGAGGCAGTAGGCTTGTTGAAGTTTGTGTAAGAAGTCATGGGTTTTTCAATAATTGTGATTAAAAAGACAGCTTATTTCTTTTATCAGGAAAATAAGGAAGACTTGGGTAAAATAAAACTAATGCTGTTGATGAGATAACCAAAAAGAGATGACATACTTAAGTGTAGTTGAATTTGAGAGAAATGAACCATTTCTTTTTTTTAAATTCAAATCTTTATTATGCACATCATTATAGCATTCAACATTGAGAGTTTGTACAAGAATATGGCACAATTTGATTCTTTTTTCCTCTTGCCCCACGCACCCTGCAACCCCCATCCCCTATATACATAAGCTTTGCTTCCTTTTCAAAAATTACTATTACATTATTTTTTCCCTCGTTATTTACCCTGCACCTTCTTTCTTTTTAAATATTTTCTATTTCATAATATCAACTATCTGTACTAGTACTCATTTACATCTTCATTTTCTCATACCAGAGAAAAGACAACAATATTTACAACAGTCCACACAAGCTACCTGGAGGCATACTGAGGCTCTGAATCATGTGGTCTGGGCATCTGCATATGACGAGGATGACAAATAACAGAGCCTGCTGGGCTGGATAGAGGCCAATAATGCTAGTGGCAAAGAGGACAATCAGTACAAACTAGGGTTTGGAAAAGATACAAAATAGCAAAAATTCAATTACTTCATCGCTCTTCCTTCTTCATAATTACACTAAAGGGCTGAATGCTAAAGGAGAACTAAAAATGAAAGTGGGCATTATTGTAGAAGTACGCACGATCCCACACCCCCCGTTCACAGCTGATGGGTGGACCGGCCATTGCCTGGCTTTAACGCGGGTAAGATCTGAAAATTCAGTTGTTCCCCTATAGGTTTCCGCAAAACTGCACTAAGCTTTAGTGAGGGCTTCCTTGCTGAGTCGGGGTTCAGCACTGGGTGATTTTTGACTCCTGCTGAAGTACAAGAGTTTATTTCATTAGATTAGTTGGGCGAGATTAAGAAACTGACTGTACTCCCCTCTAAAACAAAGGAAAATCAACAAAGTAGGTGCATAATTCATTTTTATTATTTTTATGCAAAATATTATATGTACAAAGTTATAATGCATTAGAGAAGCAAGCAAATGGAACCTACAATCAAAGTAAAAATTTGCTTGCAAGCATGTCAGGGTGATACCAAACAAATACCAAAAGGTATGGGAAGAAATTTTCTATGGATATGCTTAAAAGCTCATAGGACAAGATACATGGAATAAGAAGAAAGTCAAGGCAACCAGTGAAAAATCTGTAAATAACAAAATAGAGATTTTAGTACTGAAAAATATATGAAATTTAAACAAATATATAAGGCAGATGAGCTTATACATAGGTGTAGACTGAAAAACATACACAAAAAAGATTAGTAAACTTCATGAAAAACAACAAGAAATATTTAAAAATTGCAAAAAAGTACTAAAATCAGGAAAAATTAATCTCAAAAGATCTTCAAAAATGTGCACCAGTACCTATCAGTGTAGCATATATAGAACATACAATTGAGTATAATATATCCTTAAAAGGAGATGATAGAGAAAGGAGGAGAAAAAAACATCTGAAAAAGTAGTGACCCTTTTCCATACACTGGATGAAAAACATAAGCCCGTAGGA
>PVIR01019272.1:0-32199 GCA_004026965.1 Petromus typicus
AAGATGGTGGCTTTACACGGTGCTATGGTCACACGAGCACAATGTTGTCACTTCTACATAGTAAGTTCCTTTAAGGAAAGCCAGTTGCTTGTAAATCTGCATCCAGAATGCTACCCTCACATGAAATTCCTGGCACACGTGAAGCACCCAGCTGAACTGAAGTCTTCCAAGGCTATAATAACTCCAGGGATGAGTCTAGTGGCGATAAATCACAGAGAGAAAACCGCATGGGTGTGTGACCTGCACCGTTCTGTGGGGCCTACGTTCCAAAGGATTCCATATTTGGTTTCATATTCTGCAGCTGAAAATGAAGTTGTCTCAAAATTTAGAATAATTTTTGAACAAGGAACAACACGTTTTCATCTTTACATGGAATCCTATTCATTGCATAGCCAGTCCTTACTGCACCGTATTTTCCCTGCCATATGCACAATCAAATGACACATAAGCGATCAAAGGGTATGTGGACATTTGAAGGACAGTTTTTCAAAGACAAACTGAAAGAGGGAGTTCCTCAGGGCAGCCCAGTCTCAAAGAAATCAAAATAGCCTTAAACATACAGCCAGGCTGCGTGACATTCACTAGTGAGCTCTTAAAAAAGATTAGCTCAGAATAATACTCCATTCTGTAGAAGAACCACAGCTTTTTTATCCGGTCTCCAGTTGATGGACATTTGGGTTGTTTCCAAGATGTAGCAATCACAAACTGAGCTGCTATAAACATTGTGCACATATGTCACTGTGCTATGAGTCTTTTAATTCTTTTGTGTATGTAGGAATGGAGTATTACTCTGCCATAAAAATGATAAGTTTAAATCATTTATACTGAAATGGACATACCTTGAGGATATCCTCATAAGTGAAATAAATAGGTCACAGATAGGTGAATATCGCATCTTTTCTCTGGTATGAGAAAATAAAGATGTAAATGAGTTCTAGAATTGTATGTTATATATTGTGAAATAGAAAATTCTCAAAGCAAAATAGGGTGAAGGGGAAAAAGTAATGAGATTATAACAAAAAAGAAAGGAAACAAATTTTATGTATATAAGGGGTGGTAGGGTGGGTAGGGCTATGGGAAAAAATGAGAATTAAATTGTGTCTTACACTGGTACAAATTCCCATTGTGCAGTGCATTCATGATGTGTATATGTAATGTACCAATAAAGATTTCAATTAAAAAAAAAAGATTAGCTCAGTTATGTGACAGTGTAACACAAAGTACAGGAACCTTCACAGTCTGTCAGCACACAGAAATGTCCTGTATTTTTAAGTGCCATAAGCTCCTCGTTAGAACCACTTTTTCCTTCCTTCTTCTGTCTTGTCCTTCCCTCCCCTCCGGTCCCCTCCTTTCCCCTTTCATCTCTCATATTTTCCATTTTAATTTATCCTGCAGCAAGAGCTGGATTTGCCTGATAGCTTTTAAAACAAACAAAATGTTATTCCCCACCCAGTTTCCCACATAGCTGTAACAGTCTATGACGATATGTTTTGAGTGTTCTGAACACACTTGAGAGGACTGCGCGGAAGTAATGGAGGCAGATCAACGAAGCCCACGTAGGGACGCGGCACCCAGGCGGTGCTCTCGGTTAACGGATGCCTCTCCTGTGCCTCTGTGCCCACTTTCCACAGGAGAACTAGGACCCCATGGCCAACCTCAGGGCTGTGGAGCTGCCCTGGCTGCCCGCCCGGCCAGTGCCCGGCCCGGCACCACACAGCCGCGCCCTCCCTCGTGAGCTAGCCACGCTCGGCCTCTGGCTTCCGCGGGCTTCCCTGCTCCTGCTCCCCGCCACGGAGCAACTCGCCAGGCGGTCGCTGTGAGTTTGGGGCTCCCCCAGCACCGAAGCAGTTAACTTTCAGGAAGACCCAGAGAAAGAAAAACAGACCAAGAACTGCCTTGTGCACGGAGGAGGGTTAGAAAATGAGGCTGCTGCTGCTGTTTTCATTGTGTGCTCTGTAATCAGGGAGAGTAAGAACAATAATGCATGTAATGCTGATTTTGGAACGCGTCCACGCAGCTTTTCCCAGGCCAGACAGCCTTGGGAACCACTGATAGAGTGGCACACCAGGGGCACAGCCTCAATCACCACGCTCAGGGCAGGGCAGCCTTTCTGTGGATAAAATATGTGAGGGACGACAAGAATCTTCCCAGCATGGGAAGTGGGAGCAACAAAAAATATACAGCAGGGAAAACTGGGGAGGGAGCGCCCGGCGCGGCCCAGCCCCGGACACGACATGGGAAGACGGGGCCGTTCTCCCCTCCACCCCGTCTAGTTGCCTTTTTTGTTTGTTTGTTTCTCTTTCTGCATTCAACGTGCCCCCACCCCACCCCGTCCCTCAGACACACTTTGAAGCCGAGATGAAAGCCGTGTGTTGTGGCTGCTGGCACCAGGCGCGCGGGGAGACGGCCGAAGTGTGCTTTAGTTTAAGACGCTCTTTCTCTCCCGGGGAAGGGGGCATCAGCTTGAAACAATACATGGCAGTTTGCTGGAGCAATACTGCTGTAGATCTCGGATTCCAACGTGCTCCTAATTTTTCAAAGCTTTTGTCTCCAAGGGAAAGAGAGTAGCTGAGAGGCAGCGTCTTTCTGCAGGGGATGCTGGTCACTGCCAGGGCTACGGAGTGGCATCATTTAGAAAATAAGCAGCCATCATCGCACACATGCGTTTCTGGTGCTGACACGACTGCAGGTCGGAGCTGTCTGGAGGGTTGTGGGAGCGACTCCCTCGGAAGTAGCCCCACCCAGCCCCGTTCTAATCAGTGAATTTACTTATAAATTCAGTCACGAGGTGTTGCACCGAAGGAGTCTTGACTTCCAGTTAAATCTGAATTTCAGCTAAATGGCAATAAAAGTCTAGTGTAAGTTTGTCCCTCACAACATTTAGAATAGATTTATGCTAAAAATTTACTAATCTGAAATTGAAACTTGAGTCATCCTGTTCTTTATAGAGCAGCTGTGTCCAGCAATGACAGTTTTCAAATCACTCGGCTTTTAAAAAAATTATCTCAAGACATTTTAAGAGCCTAATGTTACAACATGAATTTGAGACATCAAATTTGAACGTGAGCATGACCAACAAATCTTTCCCTCTGCAACACCCACTGCCGGTAAAAAGTTCCTTCCTTCGTCTCTGTCAACCTGTCCCTACATACACACACATACAGTCAACACTCAACACTACAAATGTGTTTTGAAGCCTCCTCACATGTGCACTCTGGAATGTGGATGCACAAGTGTGCGGGCACACGTGCTCACACACAAACGCACACACATGCAAATTTTGTTTTGTTTTGATTTATTTAAAGTACCAGGGTTGTAGCTCAGTGGTGCTGCGCCTGCCTGATAAGCACAGGTCCTGAGTTTGATCCCTAGTACTGCAAAACATAAAAATAAAAAAAGGGATTCTGGGTAAATGTTTTTTTTTTTCTATCAAAGAAAAGATTGACTGATGTGTTGCTTAGATCTTTAGAAGTCATTATTTAAAACCAACACCTAGCTAAAAGCAACATACAGATCCCACCTGGCTAGGACTTACACCTACAGCTGCTTTATCAAATTGCATTAGCTTATGAACTCTGAGGAATAATTATTTTCATTTAAAATTTTTTCTCAACTTATCTACTTAATGTTCTGAAATCTGATTCAATTCTTTAATATTTACTTTAAAAAAATTTGGGCCTGAGATTTAACTCATTGGTTCTGGCACCTGCCTTGCAAGCATAAGATCTCAAATTCAATCCCCGGTAACCACATACAACAATGCAGGGGTGGTGACTCACACCAAACAACAGTCAGTACCACACACCACAATGCTGGGCATCATCCCAGTACTTGGGAGGAAGAAGCAGGAGGATTGCTGTGAATTCAAGGCTCACCTGGGCTACATAGTGAGCTCAGGACCAACCTGAACTGCAAAGCAATAGCCTGTCTGAGAAAGAAAGGAAAGAAAGGAAGAGAGAGAGAGTGAGAGAAAGAAAAGAAAATATATGTGCTTATTTGCCATAAAATCAGCCCTAAGAACCACTAAAAAGCTCCCTGTTCCCTTATATTATGACCTATGTGAACCTCCTGTGCCCATTCTTGCTTGTGTGATCCTATATTCTGTTCATGTGGACAGAGTTGAAGACCTGATGCTTTTCTCCCTTACCACTGCTCTCCCTCAGTGTGACCGTGATTGGCAAGTTTCCCATTCATGGAAGCTGAAAAAGGAGCTAAAACAAAGTTTAAGGTTATGAAGGGGATGGTACTGGGGAAGATCTGCAGTCATTTCAAAGTCCAAATCCCAGTGTATGTGAAACTCAAGAGGTATTTAGATGAAGTATTAATATACTAGTGGAAGATCCACACGTATCATTTAGGGCCACGTCTTCTCTGGACAGCCATTTCTCTGCCAGACAGTATTGTTTTCTGACCAAGCAAAAGAATGTTTTGTAAGAAAAGTAACTCTGTTAGTCAGTTTTTTAGTGTAAGTTTACTTCTACTCTTTCTTAAATAAACAGCACTGTTATATTGAATGGTTTACCCCTATATCCACCTCCATAGTTATTTGAAGTTTTCACCAAAGATCTCTCCATACATAGTGAACTGCAACCTACCTTGATAGAAATAGGCTGAAGTCTGTACTTAGGAAGAGTAGCAGAGTTTCAGCCAATCCAAGTGGCTACCAGTTCAAACCTAGTTTTAACAAGAAAAACATGAGTTGTAACCATTTGGACTGTCTCTGTAAGTCCTTTCTGGTTTTCATACATCACTTCTTTACCTCTGGCTATAAAAGTAAACTGCCTGGGCCAGGATTTAGCTCAGTGGTTCCAGTGCCTGCCTTGCCAGTGCAAGGGCCAGGGTTTGATCCCCGGTAACCACATACAACAATGTCGGCGTGGTCACTCACAGGCGTGGTGGCTCATGCCTATAATCCCAATACTTGGGAGGCTGAGGCAGAAGGATTACTGAGTTCCAGGCTGAGTTCAGAATCAGCCTGAACTATAAAGCAAGACCCTATCTCAAAAAACCTTAAAAAAAAAAAGTAACCTGCCATGTATCATGGGGCAGGGAATTCTGAACTTTTCCATCTAGTATGCTGATGCCATCCTGTTCCAAAAATCACATACAAAACCAACCAAATTCTGAAAAAACAAGATATATTGAAATTTCTCTTTTAACACCACTAAAGAGTTGGTTAGAACATTTATTTTATTGAAATATTTTTGAGCTAAACTGATCCAATTTGATCTTGATGATAAACTTGAATCTTGATGGCTTTTCTGGGAAGCCAGAAACCTTCAGAGATCCTCAATTAATCCATTTTTCTAAACAGTCAAGATAGCTTCTTAAGTGCATCCAACAATCTACGTTCTTCAGAAGAACTAGGAAAAATGGAGCTCTCTACACCCTTGCCTCTGTCTTCAGGGACTGCCCCCCTCCCATCTTCCTGCCTATCTCTACTACTCTGCTTATCAGAATGAAAACACATTAATTTAACCAATACATCCAATGCCTGCTCAGCCAGTGAAATTGTACAGCCAAATAAAGTTAGAAAAATCAGGTTTTAACTGTATCTATTCTCCACTTGTAGGGAAAGACTGAAAAACAAGAGAATTTCTGTGATGCCAGTTTCCTCGTTCAAAAAGTGAGCACTCCAAACCAGATGCCTCTGAAGTCTTTACTGTTCTGAGATTTTGATTTAATATTCCTTTGCATCAGTACAGGGTATTTTCTATTGCATGTAACAGAGGACAGTGTTTGTGCCAACTGATTTCTCGTACATAAATGGTCTTTTTGTGGTGCTGGGGATCCAACCCAGAGCCTCAGACGTGTAATGCAAGTGAAGTGCTCTACCGCAGAGCTGCATCCCTAGACATAAACGTGTTTTAAATGTGGTGTATGATTCTTGGCACAATCACCTCCAAATCTGACATATTTTGAACAAAAGCAAAAGAGGCACTTGTAAAGAGCAGAAACTGCCAGTGATTCAGCCTGCAGATCCTCTACTCTGGGAAGTGAGAATTCACAAACACTGAATTTGTGCAATGGGATTTTTAAATGGAGGGTAATGGATGACTGTAAAAAAAAATCTATTCACTCAAATGATTTCCCCATATGTGGGCATCACAAGTTCCTGTATTTTAACTGCATTGAGATGTATACACCATCCAAAGAAAATGTGCAGTCTTTTAAAGAACATGAATGGCTCCAGTATTGCTTTCAGCAGTACAGTCAAATATGACAGGACTTGGACCAATTAGGGGATTGATACGGCATATGGCGAGTGGTGTTTTTTTAGGGAAAAAATGCAAAATATGGAGATGAAACCAGGAACCAATCAAGGGAATATCTAAAGAATGAAACAAACATCTCGGTTGCTGATCAGAACCAGGACCCCAGGATTATTGTGAAGAAATTGAAGTCATCAGTCTGGTCTAGGAAGAGTAAAGATGACAACCTGGATAAAGGGATTTGAGGAGAAACTGCACAACAAAAGCATCGCTGGGCAGCCATCAGAGCCCTGGAGTTCCTGCTCAGAACTGCGAGCCTCTGAGGTCAGCCCTTCTCCCAGCAACTCCCTGGCAAGAGGAAACAGACTTCTCCCTGCTCACTATTTCTGAGTTCAAACTTCAGTGCTCTGGAGACAGGGAAACAAGAATGTTTTCATTTGCATGACAGTTATTTAACAAAGACTCAGTGAGCAGGTGGCATGAAGCCTCACTCCTTGAAAGCCTAACGCTCACCTGTTAGTTGAAAATACTTCCTCAGTATCTTGTCCTTGAAATTCAGAAAGCTTATATACTAACTGTTTACAAATTTCTACCACTGTCCAATAACCCACTATTAATGTTTTCATCTTTTACATGTAATAGGAATTATTAATTTAGTATGGTAACAGTTTCTATCCAATTAAACTCTCTGAGCTTTTACAGTGATGTTTGCATTAGCACAGCTCTGCTTCCTCCCAAATTCTGAAATATACTTTGTATGAAGATACTTCCCACCTTCAGAAAATTCTCCTCATCTTTGTATCTGAAGAGAATTATTACTGTAAGTCTTCAAAATGGCTGTTTCTAATATCTATAGATGAAATATTTGCTTGTGAAACTTGAAATTGTGCAGAGCATCAATTTGTTTAAATAACAATATTCGGGTCGGGGATTTAGTTCAGTGGTTCCTGTGTCCACCTTGCAAACTCAAGCTCTCAAGTTTAATTCCCAGTAACCACACGACACAAGGCTGGGCATGGTGACTCACGCTCATCAGCAATCAGTACCACATTCCACAGTGCCAGGCATGGTGGCTCACGCCTGTAATCCCAACACTCCGGAGGCAGAGGCAGGTGGATTGCTCTGAGTTCAAGGTTGGTCTGGGCTACATAGTGAGCTCAGGGCTAGCCTGAACTATAAAATGAGACTCTGTTAAAAAAAAAAAAGAATACTCATTCAATCAAGAAAACAAAAGATTCAAAGTAACAAAATTTAGAAGTTTAGCGAGGTAAATTTTTCCAGTGGGAAAAAATGACTAATAATAGATGTCAAAATACTCTTTTTTTTCCAAGGGACTCTAGAAGCTCCCAATTATATTAAAGCCCTTTGTCTGTTATTTCATTACTTTAAGATACGGAGATGAATACTATTATAGAATCCTTTTTTATCCATAAACTTTTTAAAAAATGTACAACTGGTAATTATGATGGTACTTTCACTATATTTTTTTCAAAATTCTACCACAAAGCATTAGCAGTTTAAAAATTTCTGCTGTTAATAATAATAATAATAATAAAACTCCTGGTACTTCCTGGCTGTGTGTTTTTCAGCACGTCGTTTTACAGTCATTTCATCATCAATAAAGTGAGCAAACTGAGAGCTGTGTTACAAGAGTGCTGAGAAATTGAAGATAACAGGTGAAGTGTTCAGGATCTAACCAGAACGGCACGGATGGCATTGGGATGTTCGTGGGAGAGGGAACTGTCAGAAGATGCTGGTAGGTGAATTTATTGCCAAAATAACAGAAATATCTATAGAGTCACATATGAAAATAAGACAGTTTCAAGAAAATAGTTCCCTTCTGTGAAGTGGGAAGAACTCTCTGGGGACAGTTGCTGAAATCTAGATGTCCTCATATAAAGTGATGGGTGGGTCGAGGGAAGCACGTGAAACAGTCAGCACTGCAGCTAGAGTGACCCGGGCCTGGTTAGCTGACAGCCCACGGGACAGCGAGGAGAACTGGCCGTCCACCCACGTCCCTGCGCCCCACTGGAGGTGCCTACTTGGTCTACAATTAAAATAAACCCCAAAGGAAGCAGAAGAGCACGGATGACTCAGAGTCCACACGTGGGGTCGCTTATTCCAGCAGAACCTTTTCTCACAGCATACAGAGGCAGCCACAGGTCAGTGTGTTATTCTTGTTCACTTTTCAAATGGCATTTACTCCAAAGGACTGGACGCTTCATAAGATAGTTTAATGGGGTGACCAAGTGATCTGAATTCCTTAAAATTATTTTCAGACACCAAGATCCTTCCCTTTGATAGTATACCAGCAAGTCCTGCATTTTGATGCACAGGCACTAGTTCCTTTAATACGGTGTATTTGCTACTTACAATCATCTACAAAAATACTCTGCTAGAAATATTAAACTGGAACCCTGAGCAGATTGTTCATAATTTGGAAGCCAAATGCTTCCTTATTTAACTTCTTAAGGGAAACTACCACATTTTTATTCTGTAAAATAACTTTTAAAGTACTTTTGTTGCAAATTGCATAACATATGTTATCCATACAGAACTCTTTAAATAGGGATTAGGTTAATCCATGGCCTTAAAGTTAAAAAATATTTGATTCTGAATAGCATGGTCTCCAAATGTGTGGGGAAAATGTGTGGGTGAGGCCTCAACGCCACGAGATGCTTAGGCATCCGTCAAGCACTTGACTCGCTCTGGCTCTGAACTATCTACAGGTGAGTAGAATCCATCACCAAAATTTAGAAGTTCATATTTGATATGTATTATATCTATCATATTCACATATATGTGTGTATGTATTAGGTAGGGAAGGGGGCCTGAATATTAAGAAAACAACGCAGTTTCAGAAATGGGCAAAAGGATTAGGACAGATACTTTACCAAAAATTTACAAATATCAAATTTATACATAAGAAGATGCTTAATGCCTTAAAGTCAGTAGGAAAATGCAAATTAAGCTCACAGTGAGATACTGTGTCACATACTTACTAGACCAAAGCCAGAAAGACTGACTGCAAGTTTTGGTGAGAATGTAAGAGAACAAAATGCTCACATACATCTACTGATGGGAATCTAAGATATTACAACTGCTTTCAAAATCAGAGTCTGGATAATTCATGAGAGTTAATGTGAAAAGAATATTAAAGGCATAGTGTTATCCCGGTTATACCCTGCAGTCTTCAGTGAGCAGCCAACACATGCCAGTCTGTGTCTGCTTAGCCTCAGGATGCATGGAAAGTATAATCTCAGTGGCTTCAGGGGACACATCTTGCTAAAGAAGTTGGTTTTGAAGTTGGGTGGCAATAGACACGATGGGGGAGATATAAGAATAACATATCTGAAGGCTGAGGAATAAGGGCATTCTTATAGAGTAAAAAGAAGTTTTGCCTACCAACTGCTGTGTAAAAATGTCTAGATGTCAAAAGAAAGGCATGTGTTATTTAGCAGACAGGTGCCAGTGACATTTCCTAGCAAGGTTAGCAGTAAGGAATGAGGAAACTCACTCAGCAAAAGAGAGCAACATAGGATTTTAAAATGGAGGAAAATGAAACAAAATAATTGATAGAGCTATAATAGGTAATTATAGGGAAAGAACATTTTCAGAGTTGGAGAGAAAGTTGGTGCATATGAGAAATGTTTTTAGATTTATCAAAGAGAACTCAGATAGGGTAGGAGAATAGGAGAAACTAAGATTTGTTGAGTATATTTCTGTTTTACGTTGATTTACTGAACAGAGAAAGCTAAATACTCCAAGTCTGTGTTAAAGGGTTTCACGCATTACTAATGCAGTTTTATAACAAACAAGTGAAATAATATCATTGTGCTGTTTTTTTTGTAGTTGAGAACATTGAAGAAGAGAGACTTAAGGGTGTTTCCCATTGATGTGCCTGCAGAAAAAGAGTTGGAACTTTAACTAAAGTCTCAGTTAATGTTCCACTCACCCTAAGCTAAGAGCAAGGATATAAAAGTCCAAAATAATAAACAATCTGAGTACAAAACTTCTGCTCCACTGTGAGTGCTGCCAGTTCACAGACACAGAAAGAGGGTGAGAGGGACAAAGAGAAATATACAGGGCAGGGACCTCAGTGCACAGCTTCTACCTCACAACACTTGTGCCACCCTTCAATTCTCTGTTGTCATTCTCAACACCACAAATTAATTATTATCTGTTTCAGCTGCTCTTTATGATTGACTATCCCTACTGAATCACAAAAGCAAATTGTTTTTCTTTTAAAGTTCAAATTGTACTTTTCCAATGAAGTTTGATTTTTCCCAGAAATTCTGTAAATGTTGTATACTTGGGGATGATTAGCATACATGTGAAATTCTAGTTTTAAAAATGTTTTTCAGTTTACAACAGTTCTTGACCTGAGTATCACTGTAAAATCACCTAAACTACCCAGGCCCGGACGCCACTGCAGACCCCTGAAACCAGAACCTGCGGAGTGGGCGTGGACATCGTGTTTTGCTAAATGGTTCATTCTTTCAGATGTTTCTAATAAGTGACAAAGTTTGAAAACAAGTTCGGAATCATCTGGGTCACAATTTATTTATCTAGGAATAGACAGTCAAAAATACATTTGATTGTTTCATCTTTACCTCTTTACACATGAGATCACACCATGCTGTTGTCTAAATGATGAGAGTCCAGCCTCTTCCGGTTTTTGTACATGACCTAAAGATTTGAAATAAGGCTCTGGACTCTGACTCAAGTTCTATCTTGGGTGTAAGAAACAGTGCCCTGAGGAGAAAGAGTGGCTAGGCTTTGCCAAGTGACACCAAGTGACAATTTCTCTGGTGTTTTGTTTTTATACTAGTACTTTTGGCAGAAGCTCGGGAAGTAGAAATGTGCACTGTAATTTCTGCTGCAGTATAACATCCATACATTTTCAAATTCCCAGAAGTAAGTGAAAGTTCCTTTTACTTCTAGTTTACCAGGAAAGAAAATATAAAGAAAGAAGGAAAGACAACATCACTCACTCAAACTGATTTCAGATCTAACTTTCTCCATCATTTGCACCCCCAAGCACCCACACTGGAAAGATTTTATCAGTGATTTCTAGAAGTACTGATATGTGGCATCTGTTAGAAGCAGAGCACTAGTAATTCCAACCAATGGCAAAGAACTGAGCTTAAAGTCTTGGAGAACAACAAGAAGTTGCACTGATCTCTGGTTGCTATGTTGAAGAGGAGATATCACACACGAAAGTATTGTGTGTGGAAACTTTATACATGTAAATTGTTTTCATTAATTTTTCATTTGCATTACATGAGTTTTAGTACCCTGCCTCTAGGCAAGAATGAGGCTAAACTTCTTTGCTAACCTCAGACTAATTGGAACCAACCTTCTCCAGCTCCCCATTGGCTTGCTTCCCTGTTGTGAAGTCCTCTGACTTCCCTTCCAAGACTCCAGAGCTGTTGAAATAGCTGAGACAAAATGTATGTGATCTTATCTTGCACATGGAACCCTGGGCTCAAAACTAATTGTTATTAGGAAACATTTTGTCTTGGATGACAGGGGCTCCTGACTCACTGTATTTATCAAAATCATTTGTTACTCTGTTAAAGAAACTGCTTCTTCCTTGAATTCTGCAAGTAGACTTGGGTCTCCTTATCAGCCTCTTCATTATACATTGTTAAACCCTTGAAGAACAGCTCTCCATCAAGTAAACAAAAACCAGAGCACTGAGACAATAGAAGAGATACCACCCTTCTGACTGAATTAACCAGATGAAAATTAAGTGATTCTCACAAAACCAGACCATCATTCACACTATCCAATATGGCAGACTCTACCCACAAGAGGGTGCTGAGCGTTGGAGTAGAGGTCAGTCCAAAGTGAACTGCACTGGAAATTCAACATGGCTGAATAGAGGAGAAGCGAGATTGGTGCTACTTACAGAAAATCAACTGAAAACAGAGATAATTGGAAGAAAAGGAGGGATATACATCCTGATGCAAAAATCAATCTGAAGGAGGGATATACATCCTGATGCCAAAATCAATCTGAAAGAAGAGACCTGTATATTTAAAAAAAAAAAGGACTTCATAAATCTGCTTATAGCAAACAGAACAAGAACTACCATTCTAGGAAGTTCCCAAAACCTGATGTACTACAAAACTGGAAAACCCAACACATCCCAAATAGATCTGAGATATAAGACTCCTTTTGCCTTCTTGCAAACAGAAGACACTACAACCTCTAGCAAGTTTCACTGCCACATACAGAGTTACAAACCAGGAAGATGCTTTTTCCTTAAGGGCCACCGATCTCTCTCTGTCATGCAAAACAACAGCTAACTGGAGCTTCTAGCAACAATGAGGTCAGGCAGCACAGCAGTGGCACCGAGGGTAGTGAATGGAAGAGCAGGATGCAGACCACAGACATGGGGTTCAGGCAGCCTTGGGCTGCCCACGGGACATGTGGGAAGACAACACTTCACCTGCCCTGTGACCCCGCAGCATGAAAGGTGCCAGCAGAGGGAGACAGAGAAGATAGGCCAAGATCCAGGATGGGCCAGCTCTCCCTGTGACAGGGAGCAGCCACAGACTATCTTTTCCTGAGGGCACCACAGCAACCTGGAGAGAGACATGAGACAAAGAGGGTGAGCAGACATAAGTGGGCCATCAAGGGATATTCAGAAAGCTGATAGAAGATGGTCCCAACCCTCATGTCCAGAGTCCAAGAGCAGGCCTGTACCCAGCACTAATCCTCCTATATGCCTAATGGAGTTACCCAGCACAGACCTGGGATCTGACTTGAATACAAGCACAGAAATGTGGGGGCTAGAGAATTCTCATTTGGGTTTTTCCCGCTCTCTATCTCTTTGTTTTGTTTTCATTTTTCTGTCTGATTTTTTTTGGGGGGGTTGTTTAGGTTTTTAACTTTCCTTATTTATTTTATCTTGTTCTGTTGTTTTTCTATTTCCTCAACTATCTCTCATGACATACATATATTCTTTTGTGCAAGTCAACATTATCTCTAATCTTTCTGATTCACTTTGATATTCTTATGCTTTCTATTTCATTCTTTCTCTCCTATCCTCTTCTCTAGTTTCCCAAAGCTTGGGTGATCACGCTTTGTACTTCAACCTAGCTTCTAGCATATTTCTATTCAGTTATCACTCTGTTTTATGCCCTATCTCTCTTAAATCCCCTCCCCCAGGATAAGCTACTAAGGGGAAGCTCACTGCATATAAATTTCTGGTTTGTGTTGGATTTTTTTATATAACTGTAGATCTTATTCCTATGGTTAAAGGTACCAAATTAATAGATACCACAGTATGTTACTTTCTAGGCTGTGCTTGATGCTACAATTATTGCTAATTGTACTACTTTAACCAGGATGCCATACTTGGTATAATAAGTTGTTCTTCTTTGTATGAAAACACAGTGATTATTTGAGATCATATCATCGTACTCTAGTACTGAAGAACTAGGTACTGAGCTAAATAGCAACTTCTCATCACTAATTGAGAAGGTAGAATCTTGGGACAGATACAAAGACCAAAAGCCAGCTACACCTAGAAGGCATTTCAAAAGGAATAAACATTTCTTATGGAAACATCAGTACTAATGATAAAGCTAACTATCACAAGAAATGTACAAGAATCAATGCATAAAACAAATTAAAATTTATAAATAGAAAATGACAAGATAAACAAGCAAAATGTAACCCAAGACCTCTACCCCACCCAAGACAAGTAAAGAAAACAATGAAACAGAGAAAATCAGGAGTCATCTACCTGAATGATGTGGGATGACAGCAGCAGAAGTTGATAAACAGAACAGATGAATGAGGCTACAGAGAAAATCAGATCAGAAATAATTTCTCAAAAAAATAATAATTTTTCTGCAAAAAAAGAGACAGAGAACCAAGTGAAGGACTTGCTTTGGGTATATAGTAGACAGACATAGAAATGGAGGAGCTTAGGAAAATGATGCAAATTGTGAATGTTTCACATAGGAAGGAAATGGAATCCTTGAAACAGATTCAAGTGACATTCAGGAGATTAAAAATTCACTGAAAATGCATGCAGTGCTTAAACTGAGGTGAGGACAGAATATCAGATCCGGAAGACAAGGTTGTGGTTAGCAACCATGAGAAGAAAGATTTCTTAAAAATAGTAAGGACCATGAAAAATCAACTCAACAATGTCAAGATAATGAAAAATAGGGCAATATAAGATTGGAGTAAATAAGAAATCAGTGGACAGTATAAACACCATAATAAAAAACTTGTTCACAGAAGTAATGGCAGAAAACTTCCCAAAGATGAAAAAACAATTTGACATATAAATTATAAGTGAGGCCTATAAAATTCCAACTAGCCATGACTAAAATAAATGTACATCAAGGTATATAATAATCAAGATTCCAGAAATTCAGAACAAGAACAGAATATTAAAAGCTGTTAGAGAAAAGAAACAAATCACCTATAAAGGTAAGCCCATCAAAATTACAGCAGATCTCTCAACAAAAACTTTTTAAAACAAGGACAGCTTGGAGTGAAGTATTTCAATCCTGAAAGAATGCAACTTCCCATCCAGACATGTATACCCTGCAAAACTATCTTTCAAAATCAATGAAGGAATAAGACACTTATATGACAAAAAAAAAAACCTGATCAAGTTCATGACTGTTTATCTAGCTCTACAAAATGCTCTGAAAGATGTTTTAGAAAGAGATAATGAAGCCATCTTTCTGAAACTATAACAGAAAGAAGCTGCCAGGCAAGGCAAGCATTTAAACGGAAAGGAAAGACAGGGAACCAACAGGAAAACAATATGACAACGATAAGCCAATATATATCAATAATAACTATCAAAGTAAATGGTCTCAGTTCACCAATCAAAAGAAGCAGACTGGCATAATTAATCAAGAAATAAAATATGATTTGCTACATAAAACAAACACATTTAGAAAGAAACTCATAGACTGAAAGTCAAAGGATGAAAAACAGGCCAGGGATTTAGCTCAGTGATTCCGGCACCTGTCTTGCAAGCGCAAGGACCCGGATTCAATCCCTGGTAACCACATACAATACTGGACATGGAGACTCACGCCCAGCAGCAACCAGTACCCACATACCACAGTGCCAGGCGTGGTGGCTCATGCCTGTAATCCCAGCACTTGGGAGGCAGAGGCAGGAGGATTGCTGTGATGTGAGTTTGAGGCTGAGCTCAGGGCCAGCCTGAACTACAAACTGAGACCCTGTCTCAAAAAAAAAAAAAAGGATGAAAAACAATACGTCAAGCAACAGGACTCTAGAAAAAACTGAGGGTATCTACTCTATCTGCAAAGTAAACTTCAAGCCAAGACCCATCAGGAGAGACAAAGAAAGTCACTACATACTTATAAGGGAAAACTCCAAAAGGAAGTGATAATGATCATTAACTATACAGATCCACCAAAACAGAGAACTATAAACCATACAGATCCACCAAAACAGAGAACTATAAACCAGTCTCCCTAATGAACATCATTCATAAAATGCTAGCAAACAGAAAGAAGCAAATTATCAAAAAGATTACAGACCGGGCCGGGGAGTTAGCTCAGAGGTTCCAGCATCTGTCTTGCAAGCGCAAGGGCCCGGGTTCAATTCCCTGGTAACCACATACCTATACTGGGTGTAGAGACTCACACCCAGCAGCAACCAGTACCACATACCACAGTGCCGGGCGTGGTGGCTCACGCCTGTAATCCCAGCACTCGGGAGGCAGAGGCAGGAGGATTGTGATGTGAGTTTGAGGCTGAGCTCAGAACCAGCCTGAACCACAAAGCGAGACCCTGTCTCAAAAAACCTAAAAAAAAAAAAGATTACAGACCATGATCAAGTAGGATTCATCACAGTGATGCATGGATAGTTCAACACACAAAAATCAATACAACACATCAACGGAGCCGAGGACAAAAGTCACACTATCATCTCAACAGATATAGAAACAGCTTTTGACAAAGTCCAACACTCATTCATGATGGAAAAAATACCTACAGAAAATTGAAACAGATAGTCTTTATCTCAATCTGATAAAAGTCATCTACAAAAAACCAACAGCCAACAACTAAATGTTCAAAAACTGAAACCTTTCACTCTAAAATCAGGAACAAGAGAAGGATGTCAACTATCTCCACTTCTATTGAATATAATTTTGGAAATATTAGCTAAAGCAATTAAAGAAGAGAAAGAAATAAAAGGAATAAAGATAGGAAAGGAAGAAGTTAAACTATCATTATTTGCAAATGACATAGAAGACCCAAAACTCCACCAAAGCACATCTAGATTTAATAACCAAATTCAGTCTGATAGCTGGATACAAAGTCAATACTCAAAAATCAGTAGCCCTCCTGTACATTAATAACAAACTTACTGAGAGAAAAATTATGGAAACAACATCTTTCACAATTGAATCAAAATAATGAAATGCTCAGGAATCAATCTAATAAAGGAAGTAAAAGATTTTTACATTGAAAACTATAATATCTTGAAAAAAGTAGACCAAAGAGGATACTGCAAAATACAAAGATAATTCCTGCTTATGGTAGCAAACAGAAAGCAGCAAATTATCAAGAAGATTACAGACCATGATCAAGTAGGATTCATCACAGTGATGCATGGATAGTTCAACAAACAAAAATGTGAATCAACATAGTAAATATGGTCAGACTACTAATTGTTATATAGATTTAACGCAATCCCAATTCAAATACAAATGGCATACCTCAAAGTACTAGGAGAAACATTTCTAAAATCCATTTGGAGCCAAAAGAGCCCTGGAATAACAAAAACAACTCTGGGCAGCAAAGTTAAGGCAGGAGGCAGCACAATCCCTGACTTGAAATTATACTACAGGAATACAGTGATTAAAAACAGGATGGTACTGGAGCCAGGGATTTAGCTCAGTGGTTCCGGCATCTGCCTTGCAAGTGCAAGGTCCTGAGTTCGATCCCTGGTACCACATACCACAATGCCAGGTGTGGAGACTCACGCCCAGCCCATCAACAATCAGTACTACACACTACAATGCCAGGCATGGTGGTTCATGCCTGTAATCCCAGCACCTGGGAGGCAGAGGCAGAAGGATTGCTGTGAGTTTGAGGCTTCCTTGGGCTACATGCTGAGCTCAGGGACAGCTAGAATTAAAAAAGTGAGACCCTATCTCAAAAAAAACCAGGATGGTACTAACAAAAAAAGAAACAGACTCATAGATCAGTGGAACAGAAACAACTCCAAACACACTCATTTTTGGCAAAGGTTCCAACCACCCTCTTCAATAAATGGTGCTTGGAAAACTGGCTGTCCATATGCCAAGACTAAAACTAGACTCGTGTCTCTCACCAAGGCTGTAAACTAAAATCGAACGATAGAAATGATCCCTGAAAGTATGGCCTTGTCTGAACTAAAATCAAAATGGATCAAACATCTAAATATTAAAACAGAAACACTAAATCTTCTGGAAGAGAAAATGAGTAGAACTCTTAAAAGACATGAGTGTACTCAAAAACTGTACAAACAAAATCCTGTTTCCCTAGGAAATATTATGAAAAACCAACATCTAGGATCTCATCTTACTTTTGAAAAAAACTTTTGCACAACAAGAGAAATCACTAATATAATAAAGAGATAACAGCATGGGGAAAAAATTCACCAGCTGTTCGTCAGGCAAAAGATTAATCTCTAGATTATACGAAGAACTGAAATATATCAAATTTCCCAATATGAAGACCCAATCCAAAAATGAGCATCAGAGACAAATACATACTTCTCAGATAAAGAAATACAAATCATAATTGGCAGGTAGGGGAAAGTAAAGAAAGAAACAAAAAAATTAATGGAAAAAGGGAAGCAATGCTTATGTAGATGGGGTAGGTGGTTGCAGGGAAAGTAAGGGAATGGGAAAAAATGAAAATCAAGATGTGTCATGTATAAGCACAAATTCTCAGTGTTGAATATGATCATAATGTATGTATAAAGTGTACCAAATCAGTTAAAAATGAAAAATACTTTTTAAAAAGACCCCAAAAAAAGAAATATAAATAGCAAAGAAATATAAGAAAAAACATTCAACATCACTGGTTATCTGAGAACAAAGCTGAAATTCCACCTCACTCCAGAAAGAATGACTATTATCAAGAAATCAACCAAAAAGAATGGCTGGCAGGGCTATGGTGAAAAGGAACCCTACTCTACTGTTAGTGAAACCTCTGTAGAGATCAGTCTGGAGATTCCTTACAAAATTAGGACTAGAAGTTTCATTTGGCCTCGCTATAGCCCTTCCTATCTTCCCAAAAGAATTTAAAATATCACACCTCAGTGAGATATGCACACCCATGTTCATGGGAGCACAGTTTGTAAGAGGAAAATGTTGGTAATAGCACAAATGTCCATCAACCAATGAGTGGATAAAGATGTGGGTGTTTTGGTTGTTACTGTTTATTTATTTCTCTTTTATTTTGTTGGTGCCAGGGATTGAACTCAGCACCTCGTGCTTGCAAGGCAGACGCAGTACCACTGAGCTAACTCTCCCTCCCTAGGTGTGTTTTCTTTAATGCCGTGGAGTACTACTCAGCCGTAAAGAATGATAGAGATATTTCTAGGTAAATGGATGTACCCTGAGACCATACTTTTAAGTGAAATAAATTGGACACAATGTGTAAATATTGCACTGCTTCTCTGATGTGAGAAATTTAAAGTTTAAAAGGACCAGAATGTATAATAAATAATTTGAAATAGGAAGAAAATATTCAAGTAGGAAATATCACTAGTGAGGAAGAAGGGTAATGGGAAGAAGGAAAAGGGGGAAAATGAGAATAAAGATAAAATGGGAACAAGGATTTTGTAAATAAGGAGAGGAAAAGTCATTGAAGGGAGAGGAGAATGGGAAAAAAATAAAAATCAAGACATATCATGTGGCAGTACAAATTCCATAAGGTGATGTGAATCCCCTGTTTTTGTCTTTAAACTAATTGACTTCAAAACTTAGCTTGATTATGTGATACTTGGCATGAGCAACTCCACTCTAGTCTGCGCTGGCTGCCTGGGGCTTGGCACGGAAGCCTAATCCAAAACTATGGCCGCTCATGTGTTATGTCCAACATATTACATACATGGTATATATTAGGTTTCTGTGGTACGGAGCTTCATTTCATCAGGAAAACTGTGTCTAGCTCTCCAGTTGCCTCTTCAAATGCCAATCTGAGTAGAGTCTGCAATCTTAAAAACACAACCATCAATAGAAACAACTGAATAGAGAAACATACGTGAAGTAGTCACTAGTTACCATGTGTGTGAATATGCGTGTGCATATATGTGTGAATGAATATCTGCAAATAGAGCTGAGAATTTCAACCACCCTGAGAAGCTGAGAAGAGGAGTTACTCGGCTCCTAGCACAGTGATGAACACTCAATGGAGCAGCGGGACCGAGTGAGAGAAGGAGCCATGGAGTCTTCACATCTGAAAAGGGAGGCCCTGCAGGAGGCCGGAGATGGAGCCCGGGCTCGGGCCAGCGTCCTGGGTGATCCTGGGACACACTGATGCTTGAGAACCATGGCTCTAGATCCCCTGAGACAGATTTCCCAGACCCAGAGTCCACTAGCCTCTGCTGATACTTGGGCTTTTTGTTCACTTTTTGTCATACAATTCAAGCAGAGTAAGTGATGACCTAAAAGAGGCCATCTTGTCCTCAGTTTAACAAGTGAGAGTCACACTGCCACTCAGCAGAGGTAGCAAGTTTTGTTAAATTTAAAACACTTTGGGGCCGGGAGTTAGCTCAGTGGTTCCGGCGCCTGTCTTGCAAGCGCAAGGGCCCGGGTTCGATTCCCCGGTAACCACATAACGATACTGGGTGTGGAGACTCAACCCAGCAGCAACCAGTACCACATACCACAGTGCCAGGCGTGGTGGCTCACGCCTGTAATCCCAGCACTCGGGAGGCAGAGGCAGGAGGATTGTGATGTGAGTTTGAGGCTGAGCTGAGGGCCAGCCTGAACCACAAAGTGAGACCCTGTCTCAAAAAACCTAAAAAAAAAAAAACACTTTGCATGCCATAGGCTTCAATATATATTTGATCATTAATTGGCTCTCATGTTTTTCTGGGATAGTTCCTAGTTAATCACAGGGGAGCGTATACGATGGTGTAGGAGTCCCTGTCCGTGGACCTCTCAACTGGTCTGGACCAGGCAGTGAGCCTCTTCCTCCAGCTTCCGTGTGCTAACTCAAAGGCTGATGCTGTTCCACTCTCCAGAGCCCTGCTTTGGGCAGACAGCAGTTCAGGGGCTGTCACCACCATTACCCACCACATCCGTTCTTTACCATCTACTCCCAGCAGTGTGCAATGCCTGATAGACACTTCACCTGACAGACACTATAGTGTGAGACACAACAGTGACACTAAACTGCAAAACTCCCTTTCCCTGTGGAGAGTCCGAGGACCTGCCTCTGCCAGCTCCCCTGCTTCCTTACCCAGCCAGACTCTTTACAAACCTTCCTGACCAGGCCTTCTCCAAATCACATCTTGTGAATCCCAGCCAGGTCTCCCTGTAGGCAACTTGACTAAGATGAGGTCCCCTAAGAATTGTAAAATAGTCTGGTCACAGCCCAACCATTTCAAAAGGCTTCTCTCTGTCATCACACAACAGATTAGGAAGGAGTGCTAAATAAAGTAATGATATCCACAACGAAACGTATGTAACAGAATAAATCTATAAATATTTAGCTGCCCTGAAACTCATGTCAGGATTAGCCTACTCATCAGACAGATGTATTAATAACAAACTTCTCACAGAATCAAAAGAGGTGTGTTCATTTGCTGAGAAGATAGCAACTGTTTTAGCATTTGAAATCCCGGATGCCTCTAAGAGTTGGATGAAATTCAAGGGTCCTGTCTTCCAAAGAGGGATATATATCTGCACACACACCCAGAAGAGTTACGGCAAGTGGCAGATTCAAGGCCAGTTTGCCTCTCATTTCCCTAAGCAAATATTACATAGATCTTTTACTCTGTGACAATATATGTTTCCTGCTAAATCTTTCTCACATGTCACATGTGCTCTTATGTCTAATGGGTAGAAATAATTACATTGTCTATCACTTCTTGAAGAACTTGAAGCATGAACACTTACTGTATGTAACCTCCCACACTGAAACCCCGCCTCTTCCTGCCTCCTCCTCCTCTGGTCTTCTGTGTGCCAAAACTCCCTCAGTCTCCTCCAGCCCCCACTCTGCCCTCTCATTCTGCCTGGGAAACCCCATCTCCCCCCACACGCTTCTGCTTTGCCTCTCTCTAAGAAGACTTCCTGCCTCTCACAGAAAGTGTACTCCTGTTTCTACTACCCAGAGTAGAGCAATCCTTTCCCTTTATGCTATGACTCTTCTCTGAGCCCCTTCCATCTTCAAGATTACAAACTTGATCTAGTAACCTCCACATGGAGCTCACCCACTTCTCTCCCGTAACTACAGAGACCTAGGCCAGCAGCTTATTAAATTTTACACAGCCCAGACCTGATCAGTCCCCAGAGTTTCAGAATCCTAAACCCAATACTTCCTTGCAACTCGATTAACAACTGGTCTATAACTGGGCCCTTCCCCTCCCGCCCTCTCTCCCCCTCCCCCCTTCTCCTGTCACCTGCATTAGCCAGTCACCACCAGGTCCTGCTGACTTGCTTCCTAAGCATTTCTCAGATTCGCATCTCCCCCCCTGCACCCCAGTCTGAACCAGCTCTCTCAGATCTGCCCTCTGCTGCAGCAGCAAACTCCTCACACACATGCAGATGGGGCTGTTAATGTACATGCGCCTCGCTGGATCCTAGCAGATGTTTCTGCTATACTGAGCTTTGCCACCTAATAGAGATGTTAATCATTCCTGGGCCAAAAAGACCTTTTTTCCCTTTGTCCAATATGAATTGCCCAAGGCACCTTTATCTACCATATGGATACCATCAAACACTAACTGCGTCCAGCTAATTTTCCACTAAAGGCTGAAAATATTCTAGTTCCTTTCAAATTTCAATTACTTATCCCTTTTTCCACAAAGTGTCATGAACAACATCAATTTAGAAATGAAAGAGTGAGTCAGAACAGCAAAGAATCCGTAAGAACAGAGTGGATGATATTTAGATCAATATAAAATATCTGAGGAAAGCAGGAGGGACCCAGTGTTCAGTATGCTTGGTCTTAGCCAAACACAGCTTCCCATGACAACCAAAAAAAAAAGTGCTTGAAAAGTTTCCATAAAAAGGATTGAAAAGTCTCTGCAGACTTCAAAGGGCTTTTTAAAATGTTTTGATGAGTTACGTGTAAATGAACATGCAGATTAAATTTCCATCTAAGTCCACATGCTCTTAAAACATCGAGGAGAAGGTTCTGCCAAACATGCTCCGGGTTTTTCTGATCTCGCAGCAGCCTGCGATGTTCAGCAAACCTACGCATGGCGGAGCTGACTCCCTGCCCCGCTCGCCTTCTAACTCAAAGCACAGAAACTGCAGCAAGTGTCAGGAAGAAAGGAAAAGGTACACAACAGACTGAAGCAAATCAACACTCATTTTGCACTCTTTGAAGGAGGGGCTGGCTGTCCTGGAGCTCTGGACATGGGCTTCTTTCACTTGCTTTGTTTGGACAATTACCCGCTCCATCAACAAAAACATCAACAAATACAAGAAATCAAAGAGGGCCAGGGAGTTAGCTCAGTGGTTCCAGTGCCTGTCTTACAAGCGCAAGGGCCCAGGTTCGATCCCCGGTAACCACATACAATACTGGATGTGGAGATTTACGCCCACCAGCAATCAGTCCGCATACCACAGTGCCGGGCGTGGTGGCTCACACCTGTAATCCCAGCGCTCGGGAGGCAGAGGCAGGAGGATTGCCGTGATGTGAGTTTGAGGCTGAGCTCAGAGCCAGCCGGAACTACAAAGTGAGACCCTGTCTCAAAAAGAAAAGAAAAGAAATCAAAGAATCCTATCAGCCTGCTTTGGGCTTTGGGCTTTGCCAGGACACAAATTTCTTCTGTGAGACTAAACACAGCACCACGACCTGGAGGACAACGTGCAGGTGTGAGCCGACCAGGGAAGGTAGAGCCGGAGGCAGAGAAATGTGCCTAACAGGGGCTTGGACAGCACAGCACAGGCTGCTGTGTCTGCGTCCTCCTGAGGTGGCTGAAGAGCTGGAAAGCACGTTTGTGACCCGGCGCGACCCAGTCCCGCACGTCCGGCCCCGGAGCCCCGGGCTGCAGTCACAGCCATCACCTCCAGGTCACCACACACGTCCGACTGCCCCAAATGGACCCCTTCTCAGCTCAGAAACCCAATTCGTCAGCAAATAACCTGGTGACAAAACTAAGAGTAGCTTTAATTTGGGCGTCTTCAGTATTAAAAGAAAAATGCTACAAGCTCTCTCCGTTGGTCACAATTCTGTTATCCAAGGTCTTGGTCCCACGGCAGAGAGATTATACCTGACTCAAGTGAGGCTGCTCCTAATTAACACTTTAGAAGTTTCTGAGCCCTTCCATGTGTTCCTAATGAGAAGCAAAATGGGATCATCTCACTGTTCCCCAAGGCAGAGCCACGGAGGGAGGACAGTGGAATGGCTGCGCTTAGAATCTTCAAAAGAAAAAGAGAAAAGATTATAGGATATGGAGTCTTTTGATTTGGGGCATTCTGAGAGCAGAGACTTCACATTCCACTTCTTTTCCATTCTTCTCTATAATGTTTAATGCGAAAAACACCATTCATTAACTTAAAAAAACAAAACAAAACAAACGCCCAACACTAAGATGAATGTTAAAGGAGAGAACGGCAGTTCTGCAGAGACAGGAGACAGAGGTCTCTGAGAGAAGAGTCCCTGGTGACAAACCGATCTTTGTACCTTCTGCTCTGCTTTATACTGTCAGTCATTTCCGGGAAGGTGAGAAATGAGAGCACGCCCTCTCCGCTGACAGTGCGGATTTATTCCACATCTCAACACATTCCAGGGCCGACTGGACACAGACCCCCGAGACCCTGCAGGAGGACGCGGTGCGGGGCTCCAAAGTCAGAGCTCGGCCTCGGGGGTCTCTGCCCTCGCTCTGCTTTCCGCCCAGCCCACGGCGCCTGAACTGTGTTAGATGCTATGGGAGAAATGATAGCTCTGGCAGCCGGCCTGCTTGGAGAGACTTCCCTGGATCAAGGGCTGCAGAAGTAAACAAGAAAAACAAAACACAAAAACTCTTCTGGAATGCAGAGACTTTCGCAGTCCCCTTGAAGCAGTGTTAGATCTCTGCTGCAGGTTCTGAGGTCTTGTGCTGAATTCTCAAGTTTTGACCTGCTTCTGAGTTTCACGGAACAAAGACTCAACAAATCAGATTTTCCCAGTACATAAATTATGTCCTGGGAGTAAATCAGCCACCTCTGGAAGCAGTGCTGACTTTTTTAGGCCACCAGGACAACTATAATTGAATTACTGCTTCCGCGGAATAAGTAGACTCTTGTCCTGATCTGAACGAGAGAACTCAGTTTCTTAAAGGGCCAGGTCTAGTTTGTTTCTGTAATCCTGGCGGACTGGAGCCTCGGCAGCAGCCTGGTCACAGGTCACGGGGCGGTTCCAGCGTCCAGGTGCAGGTTATGAGGATCGAGCAGGACCACGCTCAGGTGACTGAAGGAACAGACAGTCCTGCGGCCGAGGCAGCGGCATCACGGAGGGCCGCCTTTCTGCAGAGGAGCAGTCCCAGCCCTCGCGTCCACAGCCTGTCACGCACAGCGGCCCCGAGCAGGACAGAGGGCCTGAGCAAGTGGTACCCCGAGGCCGGAGCCATCCGAGGTTGAGCCTGAAGCCCGGAGGGGCATGAGGCAGGAAGGGGCGGCGAGGTGGGCGCCGAGGGTCAGGTCGGCAGGTCCTGCCCACCCGCCCTGACTGGCTCAGGAGAGTCGCACTGTCCAGCAACGACTGAATAAGGATAAAGAAGGACTGTCCACAGGCACTTACCTGGGTGCGGGGCCGAGAATCGTGTTGTGAGTACATCTGTGTGAATTTCTAGAGAACAGCCTTAACTTCGCTAAACCTTGAACCAATGAACATCTTCAAACATAACAAAAAGGAATACACTAAATAAGATTTTTTTGGATAAAAGTTACTCGTTGTGGAAAGTAAGAAAGAGGAAGAGAGTCATGAAAAAGAGGGATATTAATAGGAAAGTCGTTAAAACACTTTAGGTATGGAATAATATTCCAAAGAAGAGCCATTATTTTGTGTAATGAGCAGGTACCAAAGTACAGTTGATTTTTTAAAAAGTCACCAGCAAACCCAGTTACCACATGTGTGTTTGTGGTTGTAGGTATGTGTATGTTTCAGTCATAAAGGAGAATGAAATTCTGTCCTTTGCAGCAAAAGGATGGAAGTGAAGTGTTATGCTAAGTGAACCAAACACAAGAAGAACAGCGGGATAGGTTTCTCCACGCAGATGCTAGAAAGCTCCCCGGACAGGAGAGTCCTGGCTACTGGCAGTGGAGTGACCGGCTTTGACCGGCACGCTCACACATATATGGACTGGCATGCTGAACCCCGACACACACATGTTAATAAAAATCAAATTTTAAAAGTAAAAAAAGAACTTTCTATGTGGCTTAAAATACTTCATAACTATTTTAGGCATTATACACTTAAAAACTGAATGTGGAAACCAGGGATTTAGCTCAGTAGTTCTGGCATCTGCCTGGCAAGCACATGGCTGCAAGTTCGATCCCTGGTAACCACATACCACAGTGCTGGGAGTGGTGGTTCATGCCTGTAAACCCAGCACTCAGAAGGCTGAGGCAGGAGGGTTGATCTGAGTTCAAGGCTAGTCTGGGCTACATAGTGAGGTCAGGGCCAGCCTGAACTACAAAGCTAGACCCTGTCTCAAAAACCTTAAAAAAAAAAAATCAAATTTGTTCTTTTTAAGTAAATACAAGTTCTAGAATACTAAAATTTAATAGCACCAAAGGAATATTTCACCTGCTCTCTTCATTTATGTCAACTGGCTTCATATTATACAATCTACAAATGTTTTTACTTTAAAATTTAAAAAAATTAGACAGATTCCTAATTATGTGACTTAATCATCAAATTATAAATTATATGCAGTAAAATATAAAAAGCACACCTCCTAATATTCACCATCCAGAAGCAGTGGTACACTTTCTCCTTCTCACTTTTTCATATAAATATCCCCACAATAAGGGAAAGAAAGAAAGAAAGGAGGGAGGAAGGGACAAAAAGACTAGTTTCTGAACATGTTCTATTCTATTTTTAGCTCAGAAAGTGCTTTTTCAATTTACAATAAATAATTCATATTACTCAACAAACATTGAAACTTAATTCTTTTGAGTGATAGATGGTACTTCATTGTATGGTTATAATCTAGTGAGTCCTTCCGTTCTAGGTTCAGGGTTAGGCGGATCCAAGAGTCCCCACTCTGCACCTCAAGGTCTACAAGGACGACTGGATGTGAGCCAGAGGCCCCACTGCAGACACGGGGAGAAAGATGAGCTGGGAGACGTCACTTGAGGAATCAGAAATCAGAGACTCGCTTTCATGCTGAGGTTGGGAACCTCTCGGCTGGAGGAGGTGCTTGCTATCAGCACTCACTCCAGAAAGGTGCTCTGGGTGCTCTGAGGACAGCGCTGGCCTAGAGCCAAGCAGACCAGCCACAGTGAAGACAGGAGCCGAGGCCTGGGGCATGATCACATCACCGGCGGATGGTGGGGAGGAACAAGCATTCAAACCAGAGAGGTCAAGCGGGAAGAGGCTGAGCCAAGACCACAGAGGAGGAACAGACAGGTTATGCTCCAAGGTGCTTCGTGTCACCGCATGTCCCGTGACCCCTGGTCATCTGTGGAGGAAGCAGACAGCTGTGCCCCACTGCCAAGTAGCAGCTGTGCTTCAGGAACAAAGCAGAGAGGGGCTGTCCCAAAGTCCGGTGTGGCAGAGGCAGCAGGGGCTGGAGCTCAAGGGGGCAGATGGAAGCACAAGAAGCAGGCTGAGCCAGAGGCAGAGGCAGAGCTTGCCCTGTCCCGAGGGCCAGGGACAGTGGCCTGCAAGAGCAGGGCAGTGCAGACCCTTCTGTGTCATGCAGCCAGCCTAGCATGGTCGCCTCCTGTAATGTGTGCTTTCACTTCCCCAGCCCCTCACTGTGCCCAGCCCCACGTGCCAGGTCTGCCCACCATCTCCAACAGTCTTGCCACACCGCTGCCTGTGCTGCCAGAGGTCCAGCAGGCTCACAGGTCCTCTCCAAGTGGACAGGAATGAGCAGAGACTTGTCTTCCCTTTCCATGCTTTCTCTTTCCTCCTCTGTCTCTCTCTTCCCTACCTCTGCAGTGCTACAGAGAGATACAAAACAAAACCCACAGCACATTTCCATAGTCCCCAGTAGTTCTCCAGGCAAGGGTCACTTTAAGAATATTTTCCATCAGACTGAGGTAGCAAAAAGACAGAATGGAACCTCTAGTGAGTTCTGCCGATGTCTGAGACAGAAACTCTCAGACCCTCACAGTGTGTCCTCTGCTGTCCTTGCTCACGATATGAGGTTGATAATTATTATAGGCCATTGCTCTCAGCAACAAAAGCTGGGCAGTCCTCACTGCAACACCCATCATCTCCAAACAAAGTAGTCTGGTTTCTGTAGAACTTCTTAATATAAAAGCTTAGGAGATGCATCTTACTCTCATGCTCTCATGTGGAGATCAAGAGTTGTGTTGGGAAAAAATGAGAATTAAGTTGTGTCTTATACTGGTACAAATCCCCATTATGGAGTGCAATCATGATGTGTATATGTAATGTACCAATAAAGATTAAAAATTTTTTTAGGCCGGGGATATAGCTCAGTGGTTCTGGCGCCTGTCTTGCAAGCGCAAGGACCTGGGTTCAATCCCCGGTAACCACATAACAATACTGGGTGTGGAGACTCACCCCAGCGGCAACCAGTACCACATACCAGTGCCGGGCGTGGTGGCTCACGCCTGTAATCCCAGCACTCGGGAGGCAGAGGCAAGAGGATTGCTGTGATGTGAGTTTGAGGCTGAGCTCAGGGCCAGCCTGAACCACAAAGTGAGACCCTGTCTCAAAAAACCTTAAAAAAAAAAAAAATTTTTTTTAAAAAGAGTTGTGTTGGGGCACAACACTACCTCCTTTCTAAATGTTTTCCTTAGGCCGTGTTTGCAGAAAGTAATGGTTGTATCTACTGCAGAGAGTTGGTATGTGTGAACAGCACAACAATTCTTTCACCTCCCTTCCACCACTCCACCCCAGCTTCCTCTCCTCTCCCTCTACTTCTAGCTCCTTCCCTATTTGTAAAAACTCATCTCGATTCTGTATAAAAAGATACCACACACACACACACAAGTAGAATATCTGGACTTCACCCTGCTGTCACTGGCAATGATTTGCTGCCAGGAAAACAGAGTATCTACGAAGTGAGTGGGCTGTGGGCATTATTAGAACACAGGCCAGGCTCTCCTGAAGAGGGATGCGTTTCTCTAAGGTCACCTCTGGGGCTAATTTGCTGCCTGGGCATTAGCAGAAAAACTCCTCAAGTGGTGCTGGGAACTGAGTCCTCTGCCTCAGCCTGCGAAGCTGTGGGCTTGTGCCCCATACTGCTCAGCTTTTCCTCCTATCAGGACCCATTATGCTCTGACTACCTGATATGTGTTTATGAGGTCTCAAGCCAGAAATGAGTAGTAGAGGGAAAGAGAAGGCCTGACACTCAGGTGTCTTCCAAGAGAGTGTCCTGCCAGTAGCTTTCTAGGCCATCTTCTCGGAGCCCCTCGGAAGCAGATTCATGATGAGAGGTGGCTGCAGAAGGCTATTTAGGAGCCCTCTTGGAGGACAGGCCCAACCCTGCCATGAAGGGACAGCCAGGGACTCTGGTTGTTGCACAGAGGCTGTGGAGGACGTGCCCTTCAGAGTTGTCCCAGGCGAGCCAAGGGCCTGGGTTCGCATACCCAAATAAGCCAGTCATAGACCAAAGAAGACATTTTCAAGTGGGCCTGGTTCCATGATGGGGGGGGGAGCCAGTTGTTCCAGGAGGGAGCGCACTGGGACAAGGCAAGGGCATGAGGGAGCGGGCAGCAGCCCTGACCCCTGCTCGTGCGAAAGGCCAGCCATTCCTCCCATATGGCACACAGACTCCTTTCTTGTTGACCTCTTGGCACAGGACCCCGAGGTGAGGAGATGTCAGTAGCACTTCCACTGTGTGTCTGCCCTACTCTTCCCCGGCAGAACCATGCTCTTCTAAGGGCCACAGCCTCTTGACTGTCAGAGCCTGAAGCCAACAGTGCTCACTAAACTTTGGATGATGGTGCTCCATGCACATTTCAGAGGACCACAGCTCTACCTGGCCAGCAGCTGCAACTTGTAATGGGACAGCGGGTCCACAGTTCTGAGCCCAGTGAGCACGTCCTATGCTGTACTGTGGGTGAATGGACCCCGGGCAATGTTACACACTGTCCAATGTCGATGAATCAAAGCTCACACCCAGAGTATGCACAGACAACAGCGAAGATGATCTCTGCGTTGTCCAAGATGGAACCGGTCCAGGGTCATGGAATAGCTGTGTGCTCTCCTCCATAAACTGTGCCCTCCCAGTGTCTCAGCACTGGTCTTTGGAGGTGGTGGGTTGGATATTTGCTGGCATCATTAAGTAGCTCAGTTTTTTTTTTTAACAGATTGGGAGTTGATACTGTTAGGCCCATGACTGTCCCCATCTCTGCCAACCTGACTACTCTACTCATGTTCCACAGTATCAGCCAACCTCCAGCAGTTACATTAGGCACTGGCTGGGTCATCCATATACTTGGCTGCTTAAAGCCTCTCCTGTGACAGTTACACTCATGTAAGTATTTGTCCAAAGATTTTGCCACCTTTGCTCATTCCCGTGTTCCTCTATCCATGTTCCTCCACCTTAATTCCCCTTATTCACAGTCTTCCTCTTCTGTCCTTTGGCTCTATGCACTGGTCCATGTGCACACAGCCTCACTTAGACTGCTTCTCTTCCTTAAGGACAGGCTTCCCCCAGAGCTCTGCCCACTGGGAGTTTCCTGAGCACGGATCCCTCCCGTGCGGGGGTGTGAGGCTCCTCCAGTCAGCATCAGCGTGCACAAGCCGACCCCTGGTGGCCTTCAGCCTTTTCCTCCTTTAGAAGCTGAGCTTCTCCTCACCCCCAGGCAGCCCCCAAAAGGTGCTGGTCCCACAGGCACAGTGACAAAACCACTCTCAGTGGGCAGCACCGGGAGCGTGGCCACATCATGGTCCACGGTGAGATGCTCATTCTACCAACATGGAGCAGCAAGCCAAGACGAACATCGTCTGAAGCCCTAGGAGTTGAGATCACAGTCCTCCTACTAGGCTTAGCTACAAACACTGCACAGCACGTTTTGAGTGTTGGACAGACCTCATGATCATGGTCAAAGGCAATGATATCACCACAGTTCTTCTTGTAGGAAAATGTCTTTGCAACATTATTTCTGCTGCATAACTGTGCAGGGAGATGTGTCCGGGAGAAGATTCACATATATTCCCACGAGTAACAATCTCCTTCGGAGCACATGAAACCAAGAATCAGTCCCAGAGGTTGCCAGAGATCAAGTTTCAGTGTCTCGGATCTTCTTCCAAATCTCTGTGGTCAGTTCACTTAGGGAGTGCTAATGAAGCTCAGAACCCCTGATCCAGTTGCAGTCTGGACGAGCTGGCCTTATTGTTTTCTCCAACTACACACTGCTCTCCCAAAAGCCAGCAGCTTGGGCCCATATGAAGACTGGGTTGAGTGCAACAGACCAGGCATATGCATGGATCACAGATGAAAACTCACAGCCCAGAAATCACCCTCCTGATAGGAGTCCCACTGTCCTAACCTCCAAAGGGACATTAAGTCCGTGCAAGGAAAGATGAATACTTAATAATTACTTGTGAAACTGACAGACAGACTCCTTAAACAGAGTCACTGTTCTCTGCATCTTACATGTCTGCCAATGGCTTGTCTCTTTCTGCCTTAAGCTAAAAATTGATGCTGTGCAAACCTCTCCCTCATCTTCATCCACTGGCAGGAAAAGTATCATGTCTCCACACACCAGGGGATGGATACTCGGTGACCTGCTGGGGCGTGAGCCACTTCGCCTTAATAAAAATCTCCCAACTGAAAACAGATGATAGCTAGAGATGCTGAGAGACTGAAACAAACTTTCCTTGCTAGAGTTGGTCTGCCTGCTTCTGACCAACTGAAGTGTGTGTGTATGCGCACACACACACGTGTATGGATGTGTTGATGTCCATGTGTTAATGAAGACCATAGGAGGCCCTGGGCTGAATGCTGTACATAAGGCTGTAGCCTGAAGAAAAAGCTCTCTGGGACGTTGATCAGACTGGATTAAATGGCAGGGTGGTCCATTCTAAAAGAATCCACTTCACACAGAGGGTCTTCTTTGATTTTTTTCTACTTTTCCCTCAAATAAAAAGCCTGGAAATGCTGTCTGTTTTCATGACTCCCTGTATTGGACCAGTTCCCACTGCTGTATATTCTATACTCTTCCTTCAAGTCACTACATCAGTCAACAATATCCATTAAATCCATGCTGTAGGCAGAATGCCACCTAGATCCCACAAAATACAGGAAAGGAGCAGGACGACCCCAGCCTTAGGGGGTGATACAAACCAGTTTAGAGAAACACACATGAGCACATGTGTGCAAGTGGGCACACTGCGTGGAGAAGCACATACTGCAGTGTGAAGTGCCCCTGTAAACACAGGGAAGGCAAAACCTGTAGGTAGAAATAGAAATGTACAATATACATGAAACCAGACCTCTGAAGAGGAACCTTTTAAAGAAACTGTTGTTAGGCATGATGGCTCACACCTGTAATCCCAGCATTTGGGAGGCAGAGGCAGGAGGACTGCTGAGTTTGAGGCTGACGTGGGCTACACAGTGAGTTCAGGGCCAGCCTGAACCACAAAGTGAGACCCTGTGTCAAAAAAAA
>PVIR01019273.1:0-32206 GCA_004026965.1 Petromus typicus
CATAACAATACTGGGTGTGGAGACCCCACGCCCAGCAGCAACCAGTACCACATACCACAGTGCCGGGCGTGGTGGCTCACACCTGTAATCCCAGCACTCGGGAGGCAGAGGCAGGAGGATTGTGATGTGAGTTTGAGGCTGAGCTCAGGGCCAGCCTGAACCACAAAAGCGAGACCCTGTCTCAAAAAGCCTAAAAAAAAAATAAAATAAAATGGAGGGGACAGGGATTTAGCTCAGTGGTTCCAGTACCTGCCTAGAAAGTGCAAGGGCCTGGGTTTGATCCCTGATAACCACATACAACAATGCCGGAGTGTGGGAGACTCATGCCTACCAGAAATCAATATCATATACCACAGTGCCGGGGCATGGTGGCTCATGCCTCTAATTCCAGCATGAGGGAGGAAGAGGCAGGAGGACTGCTGTGAGTTCAAGGCTGAGCTCAGGGTCAGCCTGAACTACAAAAGCAAGACCCTTTCTCAAAAAAAAAAGGAGTATTTGTCAGACACAAAGAATGATAAGTTAGAGACTTTTATAGCTAAATGGATGTACCTTGAGCGCATACTTGTCCGTGAAATAAACAGGACACAGATGAATAAATACTGTATCATTTCTCTAGTGTGAGAAACTGAAGGTATAAATGAGGTCTAAAATGTATGATAGGTATTATGAAATAGAAAATGTTCCAAGGGAAAGGGGAACTAGAGAGGGGGACAGGAAAGTAAAGAAGGGAAATAATAAATTTGATGTTAAAAAGGAAACAAGGCTTATGTATATGGGGAGGTAGAGTTGAAGGGAAGATGCGGGAATGGGAAAAAAGTAACTATCAGACAGGTACAAATTCTCAAGGATGAACGTGATCATAATGTATACCTAAAATGTACCAATAAATTCAATAAAGGAGAAAAAGATATCAGCAACTGCAAACCTGTAAACAAAATACTAAATATAGAGATGAATAGTGGTTTTAAAAAATGACTGCCAAAGTAAAATGTCCTGGGACATTCTATATAGGCAGAGGTGTGAGGAAATAGATATTCTTATACAAGAATAAGAATTCTCTTATACTGGAGACGCTCCAGAGAAAAGTTTGGAACTATCTATCAGAATTCACTGATATATTCCTATCCTTGGATCATGGCATGACAACCAGGAACACACAGAACAGAGGATATTCACTACTTGCATTTTTAATAGCAAGACTTATGTAAGTGCTCATTAAAGTCAATTAGATAAATTATATCCATAAAACAATATGCAGCTAGGAGATAAAATAGACCTATAGCCAAAACATACTAATTTGTTTTAAGAATTAAGGTATAGGGCCGAGGTTTACCTCAGTGCTTCTAGCAGCTGCCTTGTAAGTGCAAGGGCCCAGGTTGATCCCTGGTAACAACATACAACAATGCTGGGCATGGAGATTCACTGCCTACCAGCCATCAGAACCACATATCACAGTGGCAGGCTCGGTAGCTCATGCTTCTAATTCCAGCATTCGAGAGGTGAGGCCTGAACTATAAAAGTGAGACCCTGTCTCAAAAAAAAAAGGAATCAAGGTATAAACGATATGATCCCTTTACATTTAACATTATGAAATGACAGACTATTAACCCCAGAGTTATCAGTTGTCAGGGGAGGGGAAGAAAAACAATGGAGGAAGCCTGTGGGGCAGAAGCACTCAGTACCTGCACAGCAGTGCATTCAGGAGCCCACACCAACCATAAGCTGTGCAGGAGTGAGCCCATGTGTGTAGATTTGTGGATGACCAGTGGCTCACACTACAGCTCTGCTAACATGCCACAGGGAGACAGCAAGCAAAGCACACGACGGCGCTCTATTATTTCTTCTAACTGCACACTACCATCTTCTGTGCAAAAAAAATCTCATGTATACCTTCATTAAGTACAAACTACTTCAGAAGGACATGAGGGAGTCAGCACTACCTCTTAAAGAGGAGACTAGAGTCCCAACAGAGGGAGGCTTAGAACCTCTACATAGAAAATGTGTAACTAGGGGCTGAGGAGTTAGCTCAGTGGTTCCGGTGCCTGTCTTGCAAGCACAAGGGCCCGGATTCGATCCCCAGGAACCACATACTATACTGGGTGTGGAGACTCACGCCCAGCAGCAACCAATACCACATACTACAGTGCTGGGCGTGGTGGCTCACGCCTGTAATCCCTGCACTCTGGAGGCAGAGGCAGGAGGATTGTGATGTGAGTTTGAGGCTGAGCTCAGGGCCAGCCTGAACCACAAAGCGAGACCCTGTCTCAAAAAACCTGGAAAAAAAAAAAAAAAAGAAAATGTGTAACTGGTCATTTGATAATTTAAGGCTGGCTTTTTGTAGAAAAGTAAAACATCTTGTTTAGTAATGCAGCTAAAAATCTAAAAAACTCATTCTCTTGTATTTAGTATTTAGTACTATTTAGTTACAAGTATTTTTCAGCTTTCTTTTTCTGCACCATTTTGGTCCTAGTCAAACCTATACTACAAGCAAGGGTCAGCCAGTGTTTTCTGACAGGGCCTGTTCCTAAGTATTTTTAGACTTTGTAAGCCAGGAGACAAAAATTGGTCTGCGTCAACCACTCTTCCATTTTTATTTCACTGTGACCAGGTCAAATGTCAACTGTGAGGATTCCTAAGAGAATTCAGGAATCCAATCTTCTGAGAACCTGATTCTTAGATCTGTAATTGGAGACAATTCAATGGAACTGAAAGGTTCAGGCTTTAGTTCAGCCACTCTCTATGTGATGGTCACAGTCATACTGTCCTCGCTCCTAATTTTTGTGGCAAAACATACGGTGAAATCTCTTAAGCATTCTCTCTAGCTTTAAATCAGTATTGGAATTGGTATACAATTCCAAAGCATAAAAACTTGCTAATATCTGAGTTCTCTCTGCTTTTGTTCTGTTTTTCTGTATCCAGGGCATAATCTGTGTAAGATTTTGAATATCAAAAGCTTAGAACATTTACAGCCACTCTTAACATGTAACGAAAAATTCTTTTACCATTTAAAATGTATGTTTCTTCCCTTAAAAATCAAAGTTTTTTACTTTCGAAACCACTAAGTTTTGAAAGCTCTGGATCCCTGCCTTGCCCTTGCTAAACTTAAAATATCTAATCTTTGCCAGCTATTACTTAAATCAGGGTGATTTAAGCATAAGACATACATGGCAAACACACTTAAATTAGGAAACTAGTTAAAATATTTATTAGCTCCCACTGAAAAATATTTAATGAAGAAAGAGTTGGGTGGCTAATAAGCTTAATGAGATGAGGGACATGGCTGAAGTGGCACTTTTCATCCATCTTCTAAATACAGACTGCATATTTCATGAGCATGAGCACCAACAGTTCCAGAGCTTTTTTTGCTGCATGCTAATACGTGTAGCTTTCTTATCAAACACTCATTAAGACTGCCTCCTCGTTCCACTTGGGAAGAGACCTCTCTCTCATCTCATTACTTATAGCTTAATGAATATGTTTGCACAGACAATCAAAATATGAAATACATCCCTGCTGATCACCAGGTTATTGCTACAACAAGCCATGAAGCGAATGCTTAGAAGGGCAGAGATCACACCATGTACCAGTAGGCTTCTTAATAAATTGTTTCTGGGCTGTTTGAATACCAGCAAAGCAAACAATCACCCCTTTGCCATTTCTAGGCACTTCCCACTAAATATACTGGCTTCTGTTCAAGTTTACAAAGAGCAGACAATGAAAACAACTTTAACTTACCTTTATGCCACCAATTACACTGGTTTTAATCTAACAACTAAAAATCTGCTCTTTCTTAAATACATTATCTGTGTCTGAAGCCTATTTGGGAACCACAAGGATATTCTGAAAATTAGATTTGATGTCAAAGATTTTCAACCATTTGGTCATCCTCAGCTGTAAGACTCCATTAAGACAAAATCCTTAAGAGATATGATATGTAACTGAGAAGCTAGGAGTGCGGGTACATGAGCTGGGTGTGGAAGTGGCTGCTCATTATCTGTTTTTATGTGGGGTGAGAGAAGAAGGGTGTGTGTTTGTGTTTTTGGTAGGGGAGCACTGGGAGCAGATAAAGTGAGAGGTAATTAAACAATTTCCAGTTAATATGCAGTAACTATTTCTTAGGGTAGAAAAAGTGTTTTCAATGATAAGAATTGGAAAAACTGGTTTCCAACAACAGCAATGTGCAGGTGATTTCAAGAATTTCTGGGTGGTTGTCAGTTTGTAAGAACTTTGTCTATAAATACAGAGGTGCCTACAACCTGCTTCAATGGAGGATCTTTTCTGTAAAGCAGTAAGTTGTTTCTTTTAAACTGAGAGACTAGTGTTCTTGATTTAGGCACATGTATACCGAAGCCCTCCAACAGCTGTACACAGTGGTATCCACACATTGTCTCAGTTACTGTGGAGGGTGGGGCAGGCAGGTGAACTGAGTCCACGAGATTCAGGTCAGGCTAAACAACACAGAGATATGTTGTCTCCTTCAACCAAGCCACCAAGCAATCAACCAACAAACCAACCAATCAACCAGTCAATAAATCCTCAAAGACTAAAAGGAGAACATATACTACCCTGGACAACATGGCAACATCCTGTCTCGAACAAATTCTAAAATACTAGGAATTGTATACTAAAAGGCTGAAATAAACCTCTTCATTTCCTAACTGAAATAAAGCAGTATTTTAAAAATTCTGTGATGTTCTACTAAGATACTTCATAAGACTATATTATGACAACAGTTTATATTTTGGACAGGTCATTCACTAATCAAGGAAAAAAGTAAGGCAAAGGAAGACCCTTCTCCCATGCAGTCCCTTCCTTCCCACGCTAGACCTTTGGATTCCTTAGACTGTTCTGGTTCTAGGTCTACAGTCACCGGGCTAGAATAACAATCATTTCCAAATTGCTGACACATGCCAAGATTCAGTCTCCCTAGTGATTGGATCCGTTCAGGGTGACACCTGAAACTAGCGAACAGCGACACGGGCTCCCAGGCCAGGTGCACTTACCTGGATGGCTGCAAAGGCCAGTGCTGCCCAGATGACGTGCATCATGATCTCCTGCAGCTTCTTTACAACCAGAGCCTCACAGCCCTGCAACAGTCAAGTCACCCCCATCAAGAGTCTGTTTCAAAGGAAAGCTGCAGTGGTACATTACTATCCATTGGTAGAGATGGAAGCAAAAGAAACTCAAACGGGGAAATAATGTGATTAAAGCAAAAGATAATATGTTAAAACAAAGTAGCACAACGAAAAGTAAGGAGGTCAAAAGAAGTTTCAGTTAGGAGATAAACAGTGCAGTCAGGGTAGGTCACCAGGGGGGCCCAGGCTTGACCCTGAGGTGTGCTCACCTCAGCGTAGAGGTCGGAGGGGTTGGCCAGGCTGCCGTTACAGTTGCTTGCAGTTTCTCTGCAGCAGCTGAGAGGGACACTCTGGTTTTTGGTTTCTTTGAACCAATCTGTGTTTTCCCAGTCTGAGTAGTTATGAATTCCACAACAGTGCAGCTAGGGGAGAAAGCAGACGTTACTCTTCACCAAACACATATGCTTGGCTCGAGCGTTAGCCTTCTATGCACCTCCGAGCTTTAAAATCAACAAGCTGACTGAGACTGGCACTGCCTAGCAGAACTTTCTGTTCCTATACAGTCCCACATGGCAGCCACTACTCACAGGGGCCAATTTGAGCACTCACAGTGTACATGGTGTGACTAAGAGACCAAGATTTTCATTTTAAAGTCACATAAGCTTCACGTGAAAAATGCTCTCCTACTAGAAGCACTTTCTAGCTAAGGAAAATCTATCTCGTACACTGAACATCTCTCAGAGTCTGAGTTAAACATTTCCAGTGACAAAGTGTTTAAAATGCTTTATCGGAAATGTCAGAGTTGCTTTAAGATAAGACAAGAACATTACAGGTAGCACAAGAAATAAGACTGATGAAAAGCTGGCAATTTTTGAGGTAGGATTTTTGGTCCAAAAATCTACTTCTGTATATGTTTGAAAATATATATACACACTTTATTTTTTTTAAACACATTTGTCTGTTGTCCTTCTGACCTTGTTTTCTACAGGTAATGTGAACCTCTCAGCTCCCTTAAAATCCACTAGACTCCCACTTTCCTGTGATGCATACCTCTCTTCCACCATCACCTGTCCAGTTAATTATTTTAATGGGGGGAGTCAGATAATTTAAAAAATCTAGGATGCTTGGGCCGGGGGTATAGCTCAGTGGTTCTGGCGCCTGTCTTGCAAGCGCAAGGACCCAGGTTCAATCCCCGGTAACCACATAACAATACTGGATGTGGAGACTCACCCCAGCAGCAATTAGCACCACAGACCACAGTGCCGGACGTGGTGGCTCACGCCTGTAATCCCAGCACTCGGGAGGCAGAGGCAGGAGGATTGTTGTGATGTGAGTTTGAGGCTGAGCTCAGGGCCATCCTGAACTACAAAAAGTGAGACTCTGTCTCAAAAAAAAATCTAGGATGCTTCCTCCTTGCCTTGACTAGGTGATGCATAGTAGAACAAACTTTAAGGGTGAAGATGGGGGCAAAAGATCAGACACCTCCTGAGGCTCCTCACCACAGGGAAGGTATCCAGCCCAGAGTCACGATAAGAACTTATTTCCTATTGCCCCGGAAGTGACTGGCTTTTGTACACTCTGACCTTGAGTAGCTTACCTGCCTCTGCACATAGTCAATAGCCCGGCTGGCGGCATCGGGGTTGGTTCCATTGTAAGTCTTATACACTTTCTGTATGCTGCGGTCAACCTCATTTTCCACCTGAATAGAAATAAAGAATTCAGTTCTTCCAAAATAAATGTAAAGGAGAATGAGTCAAAATTAATGTCTGGATGGTTGCTTTAACCTGCCAGAGCTCTCTGGATTTTTTTAAAAGGGGTTGAGGGTTATTTTTCCTCCTACCTCTGTACAGAGTCAGAGAGGGAAAAGTTCAGAAAGTCTATCACAGAGATTAAAAATACCCAAAGACAGCACACAGCTGGCAGGCTAATAATCTGTTCAGGAGAAGATGGATGTCCTACATTGTGGAAGGATGCTTTTCTTTTGCAAATAAATTTTCTGTGTTCTAGAAGACTCACATTCTTTTCCAAAGGAGTGTACAAATCGATTACTATGAAGTCTTCATATGTTCAGAACAAATACCAACAGCATTTTAATTTTACATTTACTCAATATTTAGACTTGGCCAAATACACAATTTATCTGATTAGCAGATAAAAAGAAGTCCTTAGAAACAGCACCTTAATCAAAAGCAGCCACTCAAGGTGTGTTGAATAGGAAGGAAGAAACAAACTTCCTACTGTCCACTATAAGATCAGCAAGCAAGCATCGTACTAAGGTCTGCTTGTTCCAGGTTCTCTTCTTCTTCTCTAAACCAGCAGATTAGATCTCTCTGGCAATTTAACAGTGCTGGGATGAGACTATTCATCTGATAACCAAGTCATTGGTAGGGACATATTTTTGGCACAGTTTTTGCAGTCCTTTCCTTCTCAAGCAACACAGTCTGCCTTTGATTTTAATCCCAAGGTACAGAATTCATTGGTCTTAGGTACTGGATGTGGAAAGCAAGGCAAAAGAGGAAAGGAGAAAAAAGAAGAGGGAATGACTACAAAAGAGGAAAGAAAAGACCTGCCAGCAGCTGCCATGGTGCCCTAGTTGGCAGAGTGCAGTCCTCAGGAGGGTGGCGGGGAGAATTCTAACTCAACACATCTTCCCTATATCCAGGACCAACACGTTTTTTGAAAGTGGCTGTGTAAAATGAAATTCTCAGAAAACAGTCTTTTATCCCTCCCTGCAATGCAGACATTCCACTGACATTAAATCTAAATAAATTTCTCAGCTGATCATCCATTTATTTGCAGCTCATTGTGAGATAATTTAAAGAAAATTAAGTACCTATAATCAAGAATAGAATTTACACTGTGCTATATTAAATGAGATTAGCAATCTTAATATGTAAATACTTTCTAATTAACTTTAGACATTTTCAAATAGCAGCTCAGTACAAATAAGGCAGAAGAAAATGATAGCTCTGATTAAATGAACTTGTTTTATTTTACTTAAAAAACGTCCATAACCTTTTAAAGCATTATGTGAATCACAATAAACATACCTTTGCTCTGTAAACGTATCCTAAAACCACTACGACAACTTCTGTGACAAAAACCAAGAGCAGGATGATGACAAACTGTAAGGAAATATTGTCAAAAATTAAGGGGGAAAAAATAGGTCTAAATATTCTTGCTAAAAAAGCAATTATCAGGTCTTTTGTAAAAGGCAAGGGGCTTAACAAAAAGAATAAAGATATGTTAAGTCCACAGGAGGAATGTAATCATTATTTACTGTAAATATGCACTGATAAAACACACACAAAAAGTCATTTTAATGTCCTTAAAGGTGATTTTAAATTTTAGAAAGCAATTATCAGAGACAACTGCTAGAGGCTTGGCACAAGTGTTAATTCTGTTCCATTAAAAGAGTTTTGGAGTCTATGGTGTTTCATGCTTAGTTCCTGATACCAGTGACAAATCAAATGGCTGTGTGGCTTGGTCAAGTGGTCAGCAAAGGGCGGGCTTACCGTGGCGAGGCCACAGCGGCTTTCCCGGATGGTGGCGCAGCAGCCAATGAGCCCAATGATGAAAAGCAAGGCTCCAACGGCAATGATCACCACAGCAGGGATGAGCGTGTACACATCCTCGAAGAAGTGGTCATAGTCGTCATAGGTGATGAAGACGTATGCACCCACATAGCACAAAATGCCAGCTGCCCCCTGTTGAAAACCAAAGTCTGAGCACTGTGATCAACCAATACACAACTGTCACTCCCACAGGGACCACATAAACTCACTTCTCTACTCCAAGCACCAATCAAAATTGACTGAGTTCATCTCACCTTACCTCGAAGCTGTCCTGTCATATCTAGTACATGTACTTCTTTTTCACAACCCCTCCCTCCACCCCATCCCATGGGATTTCACTGTGTGGCTTGCACTGGCCTCCAACTCCTGGGCTTGGCAGGGATTACAGGTGAGCACCATGGCTCCCAGCAGTTGTCCCAGAGGTTGTCTGCTCACTCTCTGAACGCGATTTGGCAGCTTAATCTAGTTTACTGAATGTTGATGGCCATCACTTCTGGGATACATCAGCTTACAAGTGGTACTCAACCATAAAAATAAATGCTGCACATGAAGCATCTCCTGTTTGTCCCATGACCTGGACACACTGACTTTTGGGACATGTTACTACAGGGGGAAGGTGAGCAAGGAAGGGAAAAGAGAAGAAACAGGCTAGTTTTGATGCATTTATTACAAATATGTGTGAACATTGACAAATGCCCTTTTACTAAAATACTATTTTTTTCTTGACTACATATGTGTATGAATATAAACATAAATTTTGTTAAAATAATCAGTCCTCAGGTTGAATTAGAAGAAATCTTAAATACAAATTAACTAAATCGTGTCCAGTTATTTTGTTTTCACTAATTATCCATCGATTAGATTCTTAACTTCTTACTCCAAAGATGATTTTTTTTTTTTAAAGTTTTTTGAGACAGGGTCTCGCTTTGTAGTTCAGGCTGGCCCTGAGCTCAGCCTCAAACTCACATCACAGCAATCCTCCTGCCTCTGCTTCCTGAGTGCTGGGATTACAGGCGTGAGCCCCCATGCCCAGCACTGTGGTATGTGGTACTGATTGCTGCTGGGTGTGAGTCTCCACACCCAGTACTGTATGTGGTTACTGGGGAATCGAACCTGGGCCTTTGCACTTGCAAGACAGGCGCCAGAACCACTGAGCTAAATCCCTGGCCCAAAAAATGATATTTTTTTAAAGGCATAAATTAAAACCAATTCTATTTCAAATCAATTCTATGAAGTTAGTTCTGTTTTTTAAGTTAGCTTTTAACTCCTGGGGTCAAGCATTTCTCTTGCCTCATCTTCCTGAGTAGCTGGCACTACAGGTACACACACACCATTATGCCCAGCTAGTAAATGAGGCCTGTAAAATCTGAATGAAAAAAGATAAAACTGGGGGATATGTGTACTCAACCCATTTATGCTGAAGACTCTTAAGTTTCTGAATTTCTTTGCATGAAAATCGTATATGTTACCCAGAAAAACTGAAGGAACAGTAATTTGAAGAGAAAACATTTCATTATGTCCTGCTGTCAGCGGTGTTCCACTAGGTATTGAAGGGTTACTCTGAAGCACAGGGCTGAAAGGACTTCTAGCACTATAGACGTCAAGTGATGAGTTTTCAACCCAGAGAGATTGCTGCGACTCACTGCTCCCTGGGAACAGGCCAAGTGAAACATTTCTTGTGCTGCCCCTGGATCCAATTCAATAGAGGCCCGCGTCTCAAATGAGACCACAGGGAAATGGAAAACTAACAACAGGTATAGCCTGATGCCAACAGACGCCAAGGAAGGCTACAAGGAAGGCGCTATTTCTGAGACTGCTTATTCTCATCTAACAGACACGAGGACCGTTTCTTTTTCCAGGCTGCACACCAGTTAACATTCACTTCACACATCAGAAATGAGAATCTAAGAGTTCTATTTTGGCAACATATAAGAGGAAGTTCTGCACCAGTTACAAAAGTGCCAAAGTCCAAACTGCTGATATGAGACTATAAACAAAATTACTTGTAAATATAGCCTGCTTTCTAAATTGAATACAACTTCAAAATTTTCTTCTTTTAATGAAATCTGTACATGGTGCTTTTATCTTCAGCTGTGCAGTATTTACAAAATGATACCAGCCCCTCTGAAAACACAAAGCAGGCATACCAACAGCTGAAGACCTAAAAACAGCTCAAAGCAACTGCCTTAATGACGTCCAGCCAGTGGTATGAGAAGCACCCTGGGAACAAGGACAGTGTGGTGGACAGGAGGGAAGACACAGCGATTCCCAGGCAGCACTTCAGCCACTCAGTTTTAAATAGAACCTGCGGCTACTGGAAAAGCTAAACAGAAGGTGAACGCGTTAAATCCTCTTAGCGAAGGGCTCTGGTGGGACTGGGATCTATCAAAGGGTCTGGGCTTTGCCAGCCACGCAGCTGCTGAGAAGCGAGGATGGGAGACAGAGGACAAGAGAGGAGATGGAAAGAGAACCTGGACGCAGTGCAATACTGCAGTCACTGCCGGGAATCTGAGCCTGTGAGCAGGAGACGCGCCAGGAGGGTGACTAAAAATATTCATCCGTTTCACAAAGAGGTGAAAAGAAGTCCAAGGGAAAGGCTAGGAGATGATACAACAGGAAGAGTAATTCGAAAAATCATTCCCTTTTACCTTTGAATATGCCCGTGCTTTCAATTAAGTCACAGGACTTTAAAACTTGAGGAGAGCCAGTGCTTTTCCATGAACTAAGCTGTTCTGCAGAGTAAAGCTATTTTTATGAATTCCAAAAGTATCTCATTTCACTTTATTCTTTTAGCTTCCTACTCATACACAAATGTGAAAGAAATCTCTTGAAGTAAGAAATTTCAGTCTTATATAATTGCTTTTTTGATGTTGAGCAACTACTCTGGGAAAGTAATTCAAATCTCTTTAAAAAGAAAATGAGTTGATGAACTGCAGCAATTCAAAAACTACTAAATTCCCTCATTTTCATCAAGCACTGTGAAACTAGCCACAGGTATATGGCAATGTTAAATTTGTCACAAAGCAGGGGACAGAACAGTTCTTCTGTCAAAGTGTATCTACATGGAAATTCAGAAGTGTGAAGACAGAGACATCGCACACAGCAGGGGTGAAGGAAGAAAAGTAATTTCTCCCACTGACAGGCTGGACACACATGGATCTCGCTCAAAACATTCCCTGTCTTGGAATACACCCCACTGAAAACCATTCTCTCCCTCGCAACACACCCCACTGTTTTCGCAAGTCTGGAAGTCCTTTCCTGTCTTTACAAGGTGTGACCAAAAACACAATAAATGCTGCTGCTGTCATCTAATGCAAAGGCAGGCTTATAAACACCTTACAATGCATCCTCAGCCACCTTCTTCACCAACGCTGGTGCTGTGGGACCTCCAGGTCTTCCCCAGAGTCAAACGAGTATGAAAGAGAAACACTAGATTGATTCAGGACACTGAGGCAGCCCCAACAGCACAACTAAAGACACTCATGAAATAATTTCCAAAACTGCTTCAAAAAATGGCACGAGTGATATAAATGTCTGAAGTGAGGGGGAGTATTTTGATAGAGATTATGGCCATGTGCCTTTCACTGTAATAAATTTTTTAAATAGCCAGGTGTTGTGGCGCACACCTGTAATTCCAGCATCCAGGAGGCTAAGGCAGGAGGTTCATCAAAAGTTTGAGGCTGGGCTGACACACTCAAATAAATACTTACTATTTTTTTTTTTTATCATGCCTGGTGGTTTAACTAGTTTATATCCCTAACTTCTCTTCAGGCAATCACTGATAATACTATACCGGGCATTTCCGAATGCTCCCCCAAATTCTACCCTTACACTTTTACAAGTACCTTATAGATCTCAAATCTTTCAAACACTCCTCTTACTAAGCCACCACCTGCACATTTCATTTACTCTATTAACTTTGAAGAAAAATGTTCAGAAACTAAAGCTACTCTCTTTATCAAAAACTTCTGAAACTATTAAAATATTGACATTATTTTCCACCTAAAAACTAATCAACAACAGCCAGGCAGTATTTAAAGAAAGGCAGACGGAAGGCCTTGGGCTGGAGGGAGCAGTTTCACAGATAATTGGTTCAGAAGAAGTATTCTTTACTGGCCCTAGATTATATTTTTATGCTTATTAACTGCACTCTCCCGAATCTACCCTTAAGATTCCTAGAAATAAGTCAGATAGAAACAGATTTGCACAGAGTGTGTGTCAAATCATACCAAAATTATAATAGCAAACACAGAGAAAGGCAGAGGTATACTTGGTATAGCCTTGATAAAGCAATACTTAATACAGAATGGTTGTAGTATCCTAAGGGGAAAACACATGTATACACAAAGAAATTTTAGGAACCTCAAATGTTAATAATTCTGGTTTCTCTGGGTGGTAGGATTATGGGTATTAAGATTTTAAAAATATCTTTTAGTATGTGTGCGCATATATATCAATACAATCAGAAAAATATTGTCAATTGTTTGAAACAGGTTATTTTCAAATGACTTCCCAGATTTGTCCTTAAGTCCCACATCAAACAGGTATCTCTTAGATCTTAAGTATTACAAGCAACTGTCAGTCTACCATTTGGCACTTTTCCTCAGTCTGTGGCCTTGATTATTTCTTTTTGATTAACATAATTCTGATTGTTTCAATACCTATTATCTTTTTCATAAATATCACAGAAGGGTTTTTAAAATCCTACTTGGACTAGGTAGAAAGCTTTGCCAATGCTACTTTCTCCATCAACCTCCCTGCCATCATTGTCTTTACTCTTAAGTAAAAAATATTTTGATCCCATAAAACTGCTGTTACACTGTATTTGAAGGTCACGATCCTCCACCCTGCTCTATTTTCACCTTTTCTTTATTTAGATGTTTGTCAGCACTGTGGAGCTTAACCCTGCCTATAGCCAGGGGTCAGGCATTAGCCCTTAACAACATGTAAGAAGAGCCTCTGAAGGGTTAACAGTTGTTCTTCATACAATCCATACCCATCAGCTGAAGGAATCAAGAGCTCAGGTGGCAGTGAAATTGGAGATCAACCAACTGCCATAGCCAAATTATTTTAACATCTAAGCTGGCTACTTTCAGACTCACAGTCAAATTATTTTAACATCTAAGCTGGCTTCTTTCAGACTCGCCGGGTTTGGGGATCATGTGGAAAGTATGAATTCAAACCCAATTTTCTTTGAGACTCTCGGTTGTCTCAACATGGTTGAACCTTTGTTACCCTATTCTCCTCAGCTGCAGAGTCAGCCATTACTACAGGGTCCTTGGACGCTTAAGTTTTTTTTTAATCAGAGTTTGTTCCAGCTTTGGTTATGCATTTAATCAGGAGCAGCAATAATGTGAAATGTAGTATGTCAACATTTACTCCCATAAATAGATTAAAGACAAATACATAAATCCAAGTAATTTTTCTCATCTATTGATTGTGTCAAACTATTAAAAGGAATGGGGTGAAGAGGAGGAGGGAAAGATGTAAAATTTTTAGAGGAAGACATGAGACCCTTTGTAAGTAATGGGGGACAGTTACCCACTAGAGACATTCAGGGAGGAGTTTGCTTCCTCTCCCAATTAACTGTCAGACAGAGGGAACTGTATCTTTTCACTCTATTGCTCCACAATGCGCAGAATAGGTATTCAATGCCCATTTATTAAGCCAATGATTCTTAGGACCTACTTGTTTGATGCCAAGTATAAACATTATGGAGTATTTTTTCTACAAAAAAAAAAAATCCCTAATCTCAACTGGATTTTATGGAACAAACTTCACTAATGTATTTCAAAGAATGATAAATAACCTAGAAAGCTAATAAGCAATCTGTAACTGCAATCAAGAAGCCTTTCTGCCGATTCTAAGTTCCAGATAATTACTGAGGGTCACGGGACAGCTGGTCAGGAGACACATGACCAAGATAAATTGCTCATTTTCCTGTCAAAGACAAAAAAAGAATTCTATTTCCAATATACATCATGACTGGCTTTTGACGAACTTAGCTTTTCTCTCAGGCAATGCAGATACAACTACAGAAAAAAATGAGTTAGCTTAGGCATTTTCCAATAATACAACCCGTACAAAACAGGAGATATTAAGTAGTAAAACAACTTTCTTAGCTGGGCAAGGTTGCACATGCTTGAGACTTCAGCACCCTGGAAGACTGAGGCAGGACAATGTCAAGTTCCAGCCCAGCCTGGGCAACTTAGCAAGACCCTGTTTCAGAAATAAACCCCGCTCCCCTCGACTTCCAGGATGTAAAACTGTAATACTGTATTACCAACTCAAATGTGTAAGATGTACAACAAAACACAATCTATAGACAGGATATGCGGAAAGACTGGAAAACATTTGACATATTCCAGTATAATTCTATTTCCCAAACCAAAGTCTGAAGCCATAGGCCTTCTCTTTGGTAATCTGAACATGCCAAGTGTATCCTGGCCTCAGGGACACAGGCTGCTCCTTCAGTCCTGAATCCCACCTCTTCCAATTTGTCCCTACAATGGCCCCTTCTTATCTGCCAGATTAAATGTCACCTCCCTGCAGAAGCCTTCTTTGCCAACCTAAAGAAGCCAATCCCCAGCACACTGCCCTGGTTTAATTTTCTGCATAACACACTGAATCATCTGTCTCGCTCTGTGTGAAAGTTTAGTAGGAATAGAGATCTTCCCTGTCTTTCACCGTTGTATACACAACACAACCACAAATTCTACAGTTGCTCAAATACAATACCATCTATGGCCACACCACCCTGAACACACCCGATCTCGTCAAACACATTATCACCTCTCAAAAGGGATGAAAAACAGCTTAAACAGACATTAAAGCACAAAGCTTTCTTATAGCCCCTATAATGCCTAAGTATGCGCAAAATAAATACAACCCATATACTTTTTCTAACAGGGTAAAAAAAGTCAAGGTAATTTGCATAACAGAGGTCTTCACTACTCAATTAACTTACCAAAATAAAACATGTTACAAAGTACTAATGTAAACTTGTTTCAGATGAAGCCTTCTGGGTCAGATCAAATGAACTACCAAATTAAGAATCCTGCCTGACTTTAGTACAAAGGCAGAGATTACAGAACAGGCTAACGCTATTTATTACAATAGCGTTCAAAATTTACCTAAAACACTAACCTACTTTAGTAAGTGATCACAAGTCTAGCACTAATACACTTAAAGTTACACTACTGCAACGCTGGGTGTGGTGGCACACACCTGTAACCTTAGCACTCGGGAGGCTAAGGCAGGAGTGTGCCCTGAGCTGAAAGCCAGCCTGAACTACACAGGGAAGATTGTCTCAAAAATAGTCACCACTGCATAAAAAAGGGGATCCAAGCTGTACATCCTTTTACTTGTCCAAATTTTTCCTTTGAGCTACCAGCCCTGATAATGTGGAATTTGGGGAAGAATCCTTTATTTCCATTAAGACAATTTTCAAAAATTTTTAAATTATTGTTTATAGCTCTAATTACCATTCTATAACACTCCACTGCTCAAAACTACACCAAATAAACGTTAACTACATTGGCTCTCACACTTAAAGAGTCTTGAGTATTTCTGGTACAACCTATTTGCCACATCATAGCTCAATGAGCAAACCGCCAACCAGCTTATCAAGATGGAAGGTGTGAGTGGAGATTTTGCCAGAGCAATTGCACTGAACACCTGCAAAAAATCATCACCACCATGGTGGTGAAACACCAATGTAACAAAGTCTCTATTATTCAAGTTGTACAAGGGATCCTAAACGTCTGAAATGCCCTATAAAGGAAACACATTCTTCCATTTAATACATCAAAGGCATCAAAAGGAGGGTGGGGCCGTTATGTAAGAATGTACTCATCAGAACTGAATGTATCATAACTTCCCAGGAAGAACTGGTTGACTTTTTAAGTGTACTTCCTTGTTGATGACTTAATTTTTACAAAAATTATACAGTGTAGTTTAAATGCGTATACGATTCATTCTAATACCCCAGGATCCAGATGAGACAACCTGAGCTCAAACACCAAGTCTACCAACCCTTGGGTGTGATACTGTTGACTTAGTAAACTTTAATGTCCTCACTTGTAAAATAAGCAAGACGACACTCCCTGGCTGGCACATAACACTCAAATGTTAGTTATTACCATCGTTAGGTTTGGACAGTTTGTCCACAAAACTGATAATGCTTTAAGTGACACACCCAATAATACAGTTCCCTCATTGGTCATGCTGTACTATGCCACGGTTTTTCCTCCTCTACATCTACCTAACTTCCTCACCATGGAACAAAAGTTTTATCGTTCTAATAGAGGGTATGTTTTATTAAGCCCTATGACTTTAATTGTAGGAATAACCTGCTATGAAGTTCAACAACATAACTGACTTTACTGGAACAAATTATAATAGTACATATAAATACAATTTCAGAAGATTTTTGAGCCATCATTTAGAATTAAGTAATCCTTCAGACTAAATAAAAAATTGATGATTTAAAATAAAGCTTTCTTGTATTTCCATTTTTTTTTTTTCTGGTACTAGGTATGGAACTTAGGACCATGCAGTCTCGAGGCAGGTGTAGCGTCACTCAACTAAATCCCCGGCCTCCAATATTTTCTAATATTAGCAACACCTGCAGCCCTGAGCTCGCATAGCCTAGCATTCACCTAAGACATGTTCTTCACAACCAAATACACTCACAACATCAAGTTATGACCACAAAGCCACATTTCTGGCTCTTAATGTCTCACTATGCAATAGTGTTTCTTACTTGGAGATCCTAAAAATTATTTTTTCTTCGAAAAGGGCTTTAAAGTCGTGAGAAATACTGGTTGCTCTATTTGGAAAAGAAACCATGGAACTCCCAATGCCCTATGGGTAATTTTGAACAGGGAGTTTTTTTAAAGTTCCCTTAGCACCAAAAATCCCCCAAAGTAAGTGTCTCATCCTTTCGGCCGTAGCAGTCAGGAAATAAGTTTCATTCTTTGTTAGGGAGAGAAGACACAAAAGTTCGGCTGGGGGAATGTTTAAGTAAATGTTCAGAGGACTGTAGACAGAGGCTGTGTAGGACAAGGATTTATGACAAATCTCAGAGCAGTCAGGACCCCAAAAAACTTTAGCTACAACAGAAGTGTAGTACATGAACTTTATTCTTCTGCTAAATGTGCTTTGTTTTGCAGTGAAAGAAAACGATGTGAGAGAAGGAATGTTTGAAGATTCAGCCAGGTGCAAGGTCCAGATGGCCTGGAGGGGGGAAATGCTGACAGCAACAGCACAGCTTATTACAAAAGTGCTCCGCCAGGTAGACTTGGGACGAAGATGGGATGGTTATAATCGCTTTCTCTAAGAGCGGATCCAAATAAAATAAATAATCCACGTTTTATGAAAACGCATTAAATTCTTGACATGTGAATCATTTCCAACCAAAGTAGATAACCTCAGACAATCACACTCTCCACCCCCAGCAAAGTCAACGATTTCCCCCGCCCTGCTCCTTGGCTTCTGAAGTTGACCCGGTCCGTTTCTGGGCTGGTGAGATGCCAACCAACCGGTTCTCTGTGCACAAAGAGCTTAAGTCTGAGCCCTGGCCCGGCTCCGCAGCGCCCTGCTGGTCGGCACGGATGGCCCGCCCGGGCTCGGCGGAGCTCACCGAGTGCGGAACTGGGCTTCACTTAGGATCTAGGTAGTGCCAGGTTCCGCAGCAAGGGCCTAGCTAGCGGGGGGCTGGGGCTGGGGCCCGGGACCGAGCCAGCAGGCCCCAAAGTGAGAAGCGGAATCCCCGCCGCCCACTCCGCCTGGGCCTCCGTCGGCCGGGAGCGACCCTCCGACGCAGCCTCGGGCCGAGACTCCCGCTTCCGGCTGCAGGCCCCGCCGAGGCCTCCCTGTCCGCCCGCCCGGCAGGCCGCGGCCCCGCTCACCCAGAAGATGAGGTTGAGGAAGACCAGCACGGTCTTCGAGGAGGTGATGCCGCACTGGCCCATGGCGCTAGCGGCCGCGGACCCCTACCGGCCAGCGGGGCAGCGCTCCCCGAGCGCGGCGGCAATGGCGGCGACGCCTCCCGCCGGAAGCTGCTCAGCGTGCGCCGCGCCCCCAGTAGACCACCTCTCCGCTCAGCTCTGCAAGCACCTTCTCGCCTCCGCGCAGCCTCTTCGCCGCCCCCCGGTTCCCTGGCAACCTAGGCCCGCCCCCACGGACCCGACAGCCACTTCAGCCAATCACCCCCGCGAAGCGGGAGAGAGGCCTCGTCTCTTAAAGGATCCGTAGTCTCTGTACCTCTGGGCTTGGCCTCTGGCGGTCTTTCCAAAGGTCCTATGCCAACTTTGAGGATGATTCAGACCCCGCAGAGCAGTGTCTTTCTAGCTAGCCCACTCAACGCGTAGGAAGGCTAGAGACTACCAGCATACTTCATTCTCTTAACCATACCTTTTGCTTGTCCTTAGCTAACTCCCTCTCCCGCAATTCCCTGACTTGTTCCCTTTTCCAGGCACTGACCGTGGCTCCCAGCATCCTGTATCTTTGCACCAAGCAGCAAGATTATGATATATCCACTCACCAAAGTTTCTGGAGGCGCCACCGCTGTGCCCTGCCATTCTCAGTAATGGGTGTTCCCCACTGAGGGAGACAACCCTGTTCCTGTGCAGCCCACATTCTGGTAGAGGAAGGAGGCTGTAAACACCCTATACATGTAGACCATGATGTTGGGCAGTGACAGAAAACAGCCCAGAGGAGAAAAGTAGAGTGGCGAGGATGAAGGACGGTCCTGAATGACAGTGAGAAGCAAGCCAGGTGGAGGAGGAACAGCCCCGAAATTGAAATAGCTGGCACCAGGCACTTAGGAACAGAAGCACTGTGCTGGAAGAAAAGGACACCGGAGGGCATGGGGTGTGGGGATGGTAGAGAGTAGAAAGAGAACTCATCAAAGCCAAGATTACCATGGTAAGCCATGTGGTGGAAAGATCCTCCCAACCTTGTGTAGGCCACGGCAGCATCAGATATAAATTTTTAAAGAATTTTTTTTTGCTACATCATACATTACTAGTTTGGCAATTTTTGGTTTGGATTGTTTTGTTTTTTGAGACGAGTTCTCACTGTGCAATTCAGGCTGGCCTTGAACTCACTGTGTACCGAGGCTAGTCTGAAAGTCTCAGTAATTCTCCTGCCTCAGCCTCCCAAGTGCAGGGGGATTAGAAGAATACCACTACACACAGCTAGCTAACAAGTTTGGTGTTTGTTTGTTTGTTTGTTTTTTAGGTTTTTTGAGACAGGGTCTCACTTTGTAGTTCAGGCTGGCCCCGAGCTCAGCCTCAAACTCACATCACAGCAATCCTCCTGCCTCTGCCTCCCGAGTGCTGGGATTACAGGCGTGAGCCACCACGCCCAGCATTGTGGTATGTGGTACTGGTTGCTGCTGGGCGTGAGTCTCCACACCCAGTATTGTTATGTGGTTACCGGAGAATCGAATCCAGTCCTAGCGCTTGCAAGACAGGCGCCGGAACCACTGAGCTAACTTCCGGGCCATGCTTGGTTTTTTTTAGAAACAGAGTCTCACTGTATAATTCAGACTGGTCCTGAACTCAGCAATCCTCCTGCCTCTGCCTCCCAAAGGTAGGAATTACAGGCATGAGCCACCACACCCAGCATTGTGGTATGTTGTATTGCCTGCTGGTGGGTCTAACTCACCACTCTTGGCATTGTTGTATGTGGGTACTGGACTGGTGATAGAACCTGGGTCCCTGTGCTTGCAAGGCAAGGGCTGGAAACACTGAGCTAAATCCCCAGTGGCTAAAAAGTTTTTTAAAACAAAGAAAATTCTTGGATCCCGGATGCTTCCCTTTGAGTTTATCCTCTTGCTGCTCCTACTCCTATAAACTAAGATCTCTCTGCTTTATTCTTACTGCCCATAACACCTGTGCATTTTTTGATCCGTGTCCCATCCCTTCCCCTTTCCCCAAGGAGGCCCCTTTATTCATCATTCTTACACCCTCTCTCCATCTTGTTCTGTGTTCTTCCTGAGGATTTCGGACCTCACACCTACTAGAGTCACCTGAGCTGCACAGCAAAAACCCGTTAGACTCTACCCTAAGTTTCAGGAATCCTGCATTTCTCAGAAGCCTCATGGGTGGCGAACCTGTGGCACATGTGCCACACTGTGCTATCTGTTACCATCAAATGCTCTGAAAGGTTCGCCATCCCTTCCCTAAGTGATTCTACTGTGCTGCAAGAGCTGCAAAAGCTGCAAAATGGGGTCCTGGTTTCATAGGCTTTTTCAGATCTCTAGCACCCCAAATACAGAGCCTCTCACTTGACCCTTGGATTTGCTCTCTCCCTCTGTCAACCAAAGTTCCTAAATCACCTGGTCCAGAATTTCTGAGGAAGCTCTACTGTGCACACAAATCACCCCAGGATGAATCAGATGCTGCCTGACCGTTCCCAGGTGATGTCCATGTAGCTGGACCATCCAGTGCAGCAGGGCTGGACTTCTGGCCTTGTCCTCAGATGCTGCCAACTCACTTTTTAATTTATCATATAACATCACACTTCACATTGTGAGTCAAACTGCTCTTGCCCGCATTACAGTTATCGCTGTTTATCCTTTTCAGAGACAGCAAAGTTGCCTAGTTTGTCCCTCCAGAGCCCCCGTTGGAACCGGATTGCATTGTGAGGGAGTGTGGGAGGTGGGCCCTTTAAGAGGTGATTGGTCTTTACTGTAGGGAAGGGAAGAGAAGGGAATTGAGTTCTTATTCTGAGGGGACCAGCTGGGTCTGCATGTTTGGTGTTTAAAGCACTCACGGCCTCAGAGTCTTGCTTATTCCACAGCGGACCTTGGACTTCCAGCTTCTAGAACAGTAAGTCAAAATGAATCTCTTCACTCAGAAAATGCCCAAGGTGAGGTATTATACACGGCAAAGAAAAAGGAAAGCATTAAGTTAAACCTACATGTTGGTTGGGGACAGACCCACGGGCAAGAGAGGCCTGGTTCCAAATGTAATTATGCCACTCTCTGGCCAGATGCCCTCTCTGTACCTTGGGGTCCTCATTGAGGGAGGCCTCACGGGGGGTCTACAGGGCCCAGTTGGAAGAATTAAGCCAATGCGTGCACTCAGAGCTGTTGGGAGAGGAGGGTGCTGTACACCCGAGGTTCATGATCAGCGGTGTTGATCATCCAGCAAGAGAGCCAGTGTTTGACTCAGTTAACCTGTCGAATCTGACCTCTCTTCTGTTTCAGCTTCTAGGACACTGTTCTCTCTTCACCCTCTGCCTGCTTCTCTAACTGTCCTCTTTCTTTCACACCTTGGATGTAGGCTTTGTAGGGCCCAGGCTTAGGCATCTGGGCATTTCTTTCCCCGGGTTATCTCTCCAGTGCCCTGGATCAGCTGCTGCATGCGAAACTCGAGGAACCCGGGCTGCCTCAGGTGTTTCTCATCCCTATAGGCAGGTCCTGCTGCGCGACTCCAGGTGGGTTCGTTTCCTTAGTCTGCATCTCTCTGGGCATCTGACTCTGCCTGGCTGGTCCCAGGTGCTGGGACTCAGCAGTGAGTGGTTAGGCCTGGTGCCTGTCCCTGAGGGAGCCTTGATTCGGTGCAGAGATTCGCACTAATTATGTAATTATCGATTTAATTGCAATTGGGAAGAGCACCAATGACAGGTAGGGGCTGCTGTGAAAGTGTAGCACAGGGACTGTGACCTTACGAGGTAACTCAGGGCTCTAGACTCAGTATGTCCCTAACTGAAGTCTTCCGCTCCCTGTGTCCCATCACTCAGTGAAACCTACTCTGTCTTTCCCCAGGTCAGGACCCGGATATCACGGGTCCCTCACTGACCCTTCTTGCTCACCAAGAGCCTCCTACCTCCTATGAAATCAGCCTTCTTGAGTCCCTCCTGAATCTCTCCCTCCTACTGCGCAGTGCCCAGGGCCAGGTCTCTGATATAAGAAAGAGAACAAATGGAGGACAGCACCCTCCTTAGAAACACAGACCAGCTATGTGTCCTGCCGGGGCTGACCATGACCACCTGTGCAGGGGTGGAGGGAGGGCAGGCACTGCTGCCCTTTTGGACTGACCCTTGGCTCTTAGCCAGTCCATGTTCTCTGCTCACTCTGATCCATGCATACATGTGACACAGTCTCTTACATGGAAAAAAAAAGCTGATTTTTTTTCACTGTACAAACAATACCTGTTTGTGGTGATTGAAATTTTATTAGAGCAACTCTGGGGCCTGATTTTGGGCATTGCATGTCTAAATATATATAATACATGTCTAAATAGATATAACATTTTATATATATATGTGAGATAAATATATGTATTATATATGTGAGATATATAATATTTTATATATATATGATATATTTCATATACATGTGAGATATATATATAAGAATTTATATGAAGTATATAGAAGAAGAATATATATACATATGAAGTCTCATATACATGGTGTGACTACTTGTAGTGGACATTTCCTTTTCTCAAGGGTCCTTCCTTGAACAAACTGTTTGCGAAGATCCCCCTGAAGGATTTTGGGGAAACTCCGTCACATCCCCCAGCACTCGAGCAGCCAGACATGACAGGTGTTGGGAGACTGGTGACTCTGTCTATAGGCCACAGAGAGAATGTCCAATGGCAGTGTGGCTTCTAGAGTCCCATTGCAGTGCTAGTGACACTGCAGTGATCTCGGCTGGGGTTTCCGGACAGACCTTGCCTGGTTTCCAGTGCTCTGAAAGTACTCCTGGTATAAATCCTTCTATACTTCAGGCAGCTGTGATCTGGTTCTGTTATTTATGAGCGCACTGTAATCCTCTCACTCGGGAAGCTGAGGCAGAATGATCACAAGTTCAAGCCAAAATTGCTAAACAGGAAATCTTGTCTTGTCTTTTTTTTTTTTTTCTATTGATACAGAATCTCCCGCTGTCTTTCAAGCAGGCCTTGACTCACTATGTAGCCCAGGCTTGTTTCAAACTCATAGCAATCCTCCTGTCTCTGTCTCCCAAGTGCTGGGATTGCAGGTGTGCGCTACCACACTTGGCCAAGAATGAATAAACTTACAGAGAGTGTTTTTTGGTTTTTATTGCTTTTATTGTTTTGGTACTGGGATTGAATTTGTGACCTTGTGCTTGGAAAGGAGAAACCAGAACCACTGAGGTAAATCCTTGGCCCCAGAGACCCTGTCTGAAAACACCAAACCAATCAAACAGGAAGAATGTTGACTAGTATAGTATATGATGTAGAAAAACTGGAAAATTCTAAAAAGGATAAGGTAGAAAAAAAATATTGCTTCACATCTAGGAAAAAAGCATGAATAATTTCTTTGTTTTAAAATATTTATATATTTTAATATTACATGGTTATATAAAAATTTATATGCTCCAGCTAGGCCTTGTGATACCAGTTGTAATCACAGCATTCCTGGAGGCTGAGGCAGGAAGATTATTAGTTTGAGACCAGTGCAGGGGTGGACGGAGGGCGGGCACTGCTTATGCACGTAGTGAGAGTATCTCAAAATAAGAATAATGAGCTGGAGATATAGCTTAATGTGAAGGCCCTGGATTCAACCCCCAGTAACACACACACATACACACACACAAATGCTACATGCTCTGACTTAAGAATTATTGCTTGATTTAAATAGTGGCATATTTTCATTATTGAAAATTTGAGACCACAAGCCCCCCAAAACTACAACCCTCAGATAGCTACTGTTAATAATTTGATGTATTTCCTAGATACTTTTCATTTTTATATAGCTGAGAATTCACTGATTAGTCCAGATTTTATGCATAGTTAACTGAAAAACTTTAATAGTTTCTAACATAATTTGAAGAGGTGCTTAGGGATGGGTAATACCTAGCATTTGCATAGTGTATTTCTCTTTGCCAATTAAAATGCGCTAATTGATTCCAGGTTTGAAGATGCAGAAAATCACCCTGCACATTTCTTGGCAGTGGGAGCGCGTGTTGTCGGAGTCTCCCGACCAACACAGGAGGCTCTTTGTTCAGCTGTTTTCCTGGCACGGGTGTTCCAAGCTCTCACAATTTTTGTCCTTTATTGGCAAAGTGCTGCAACACAATGAGAGTCGTTACTGTCTTTTGTGTCATCCAACACTGTAAAGAGGCCACGGGAACTGTGGAATAAATTATGTAGTTTGAGAAATGCTTTTCCAGGAAATGGGGAGAGGAACAAGTAGCAACAGCTGTCTCAGGCTAAGGGAGAATGGGAGACCTGAGACCAACTGAGAGGTGAAGCTGCTTTGTGACTACATAACTGGGCTACTTTAAACTCTTTGGGCCTCAATTTTCTCACCTGTAAAATGAGGAATAACACTTAAACTGGCCATAAATTTAGTGTGATCCTCCTGCCTCAGCCTTCTGTGAGATTACAGGCACAAGCCACTGCACCCAGCTCTCATACAGTGCTAATGAGAAGGCATTACATGAGTAAATAAATACAAGGTGTTCAAAAGCCACACATAAAAGAGTTCACTTAGGTCACTGAGCTTCAGAAGACTTTGTATCAATTTTCCAGTTCATAAGGTTTTTTTTTTTTTTTTTCATTAGTTTTGCTAAATTAAAACATACCTTTTCCAGGCAGGTATTGTCAGTAATCCCAGGCTGAGGCTGGAGGATCACCACAAGTTCAAGGCCAGCCTGGACTACAGAGTGAGTTCATGGCTACTCTGAACTACACTGAAGACCTGTCTCAAGTAACCAAGAAGTAAAAAAAATAAAAATGCTCAGGCTGGTGATTTAGCTCAGTGGTTCTGGCGCCTGCCTTGCAAGTGCAAGTGCAGAGTCCAATCCCAGGTAACCACATAAACAATGCCAGGCATGGAGGGAGACTCACGCCCAGCAGCAACCAGTACCACATACCACAGTGCCGAGTGTGGTGGCTCACACCAGTAATCCCAGCTCTCGGGAGGCAGAGGCAGGAGGATTGCTATGATGTGAGTTTGAGGCTGAGCTCAGGGCCAGCCTAAACTACAAATGTGAGACCCTGTCTCCAAAAAATAAATAAATACATAAATAATAAAATAAAAAATAACAATAATAAATGCACTAATAGATTCCAGGTTTGAAGATGCAGAAAATCACCCTGCACATTTCTAAAGTAATAAATAAAAAATAAAAGTGCATGACTTAATTCTTACAACTGACACAGTTGTGAAACCACCACCCAATCAGGAATTAGCAAGTGACTAGTACCCAGGAATCTTCCTCCAGCCCCCGTCACTGAACTCCATCTCCAAAGGAGTAACCAAAGTAGCGACTATGGTGCCATGAGCCTGTGTTTGTTTTCAAGCATTTTGTAAGTGAAGTGAGTCATGCAGAATCACATCCTTATTTGTTAAGCTTCTTTTCCCTCATATTGTATACGTGGAATTCATCCATGTTGCTGCATGTAGCAGTCTTGTATCCTCATGAATGCTGACATATCACTGAATTCTGCAGTTAAGGAACATGTGGAAAATGTCTAGTTTTTAGGTTCTTTTGAGAAGTGCTGTGAATATGCTCACTTCTTCCAATCCAGAATATGATGTATCCCCCCCCTCCTCCCTATATTCATATCTTATTTAATGTCTCTCAGGGATGCAGTATATAGTCTTCTACACCTTTCATTAGATTTGTCTGTTGCTTCTTTAATGTTATTGTCAGTGGTTTCAGTTTTAGAATTTTGCTTTGTAATTGGGACTGGTTAAGAGAAATACTATATTTTAAAATACATAGGCCGGGTGTGGTGGCTCACACCTGTAATCCCAGCACTCAGGAGGCAGAGGCAGAAGGGTTGCTGTGAGTTCAAGGTTGAGCTTAGGGCCAGCCTAAACTATAAAGCAAGACCCTGTCTCAAAAAAACAAACAAAACCAACCAAACAAAAAAACGTAGATGGTATGTTGAGCAACCTTGCTAAATTTTATGCTAAGGATTTGTCTTCTATTTAGGGGGAGGTTTTTGTGTACATAGTCACACTGCTTATGTGTAATAAGTTTTATGTCTTTCTAGAACTTATACCTATTATTTCATTGTCGTTTCTTATTGCACTGGTTAAACTTTTGCACCGTGTTGAAGTAATGATGACTTATTTATTCCTCACTCCTAGAGGAATGTTTTCAATACTTTATGACGAAATATGCCATAGGGTTTTGTAAATATCCTTTGTTGTTTCATTTATTTTTTTCTTTTTTGCCCATGATGCTGGGAAGATCAGGGCTTAGCACATGCCAGGCGATCACTCTACTACTGAGCTACCTCTCTACACATTTGCTCAATTTTATATCCCTGGTTTGTTCAGAAGTTATGTTTGAATAACTATTTGAATTCACTGCGTAGTCAGCTTGGCTTCAAACTCTTAACGATCTTCAACCTCCTGAGGACTGGGATTACAGGTGTGCACCGCCAGAGTCGGCCTGAAGTTATTTTTAAATCACGAGTGCTTATTAAATTTTATGAATGCTTTGTTTATAGAAGTGATATCATTTCTCTCTTTGTTATGCTAATCTTGGGAATCATGGGGGTTTTCTAATGCTAACCTACCTTTGAATTCTAGACTACATCCAACTTGGTAATAATATATTTTTCCCTTTTATACATTAGTGTATCCAATTCACTAATATTTTCTTTAAGGTTTTTGCATTCATGTTCATGAGAAAGATCACCCTGCAGTTCTTTTTTTTTCAAGTTACTAAGTTTTAATAACCATTTTATGCTGGCCTCATAAAATGAGATGTGAAGTATTTTCTTCTTTTATGTCATCTGGAAGAGTATGTGTAAAATTTGAATTGTTTTACCTCCTATTTGGAAAATTCATTGGTAAAGAGCATATGATTACAAAACTTGTTTGTATGAGAGTTTTTAATTCTTTAACAATTATAGGGCTATTCAGATTTTCTATGACTTGACATCACCTTTGGTAGGTTATGTTTTAAATGAATTTTCCCACATGACCTAATTTGTCAAATTTAGTGGCATTATTTTTTTCACAGTATGTCTTTATTTTCATTATTGTCTGTGGGACATGTACTAATGTCCCCATTGATTCCTAGCATAGCTTTTGTACCATACCCCTTTTTTCCAGAGAGATTTATCATTTTTCTCATCATTTCAAAGAATGTTTCCTGACTTTGATGATTTTCTCTGTTGTTTTCCTGTTTCAGTCAGTATCATTCTTTATTTCCATCCTGGCACTTTCTTGGGCTTAGTGTGCTGTTCTTTTTCTAGCTGTTTGCTCCATAGAAGGTGTTCTCAGTGTCTGGTTTCTGCCATGTGCAAGACTGTGACCCAATGTCTTCATCATTTCCAGGCCTCCCCTCATCTCTGCTCCCACCCGAGGTTACCTGGAGATGCTCTACCTTTTGGGGTGTTTGGTGTCAGTCCCCGTATCCCCGACTCTCTTTCCTGTTGTTCTTTGAAGATTGCCCTCTCTTATTTGTAGAGAGGTAGATACAGGAAAGAAAAGACATTGAGGACATGGTTCTAGTCGCCTCAAAAAACAACACTTCTTGTGCTCAGGGACAGCTTGTCAGTTGCATGCTTATTAGATACGGGACCTCTGGGTAGCTGGAGGGTTAAACATCCCTCTGCCTTTATTGACATCAGCAATTACTTAGTTTCTTACTTGAACAGGCAAGTGACTGTTTTGTCTTTCAGATCCTAGTAGTCATTTGTCTGCCAGTTTTGATTTGCAGAATTGTTTTGCATTTTTCTTATGAGAATGAAACAGTACACAGAGACATAGATTAGAATAAGACAGTAAAATCTCATTTGTTGATACATTGTATTGTTTTTTGTGTAACCAGGGTTCTGGTTAGAAAGTTCTTGCTTACCCATCATAAGAGTCAAACCTCTTTTTGTTTTCCAGCAGGTTAAATGTTTCTATTTTAATATTTAGGTCTTTGACCCATTTTTTATTCTAGGTTAGTACATAGAGAGAGAGATGGATCTAGATTCAAATTATGTGTGTGGATAGCTAGTTTTCACAGTATTATTTATTAAAGAGGCTGTCTTTTGTCTAGTGTAAATTTTTGACCCCTTTGTCAAAGATCAGGTAGCTGAATGTGCTGGAATATTTCTGTATCCTCTATTTTTTTCCATTGAGCACCTCTCTCTCTCCCTCGCCTCCCTCCTTCTCTGTTCTCAGTACCATACTGTTTTTATCCCAGTAGCTTTGTAACATAATTTGAGGTCCAGAATTCTAATACCTCCTTCCATGCTCTTATTGCACAGAACTACTTTTTGATATCCTATGACTCTTTTGGTTCTATAAAAATTTTAGGATCATTTTCTCTAGTTCGGGGAGGAATGCTGTTAGTATTTTGGTTGAATTTGTATTAACTATATCAGTTTTGGAAATATGGCCATTAGGATGATCTTGATTCTACCTATTGAGAAGTGGGGGTTATTTTTCAATTTTCTGATGCCCTCTTCAATCTCTTTCTTCAGAGTACTGGAGTTTCTGTTATAGAAGGCTTTTATTTCCTTGGTTAGCTTAATTCCTAAGTATTTAATTTTTTGATACTACTGTGAAAGGTATTATTTGCCTAATTTCTTTCTTGATGAGTTTATTATTGGCATATAGGAATGCTACTAATTTCTATGTTTTGATTTTGTATTCTGATATATTATAGAAATTGATTATTAATTTTAGTAGTCTTCTGATGCAAATTTTGGGTCTTTTATGTAGAGGATCATGTCTTTTGCAAATAATGATAATTTGGCTTGTTCTTTTACTATATGTATCATTTCTATTTCTTTCTCTTGCCTTGTAGCTCTGTTGACTGTTTCAAGAATTATATTGAATAGTGGTAATGGTAAACATCCTTGTCTTGTTCTTGATTTCAGAGGAAAAGCTTTCAGCTTCTCCCCACTTAATATTATATTAATTATTGGTTTGTTATAAATGGATTTTATACTGAAACAAGATTTTTTTCTCTACGTATTTTCTTCAAGGTTTTATTGTGAATAGATGTTGGATTTTGTCAAAGGCTTTTTGTATATCAGTTGAGTTAATCATGATAAGTTTGCCCTTGTGTCTGTTTATGTGATATGTTACATTTGTTGATTTGCATATGTCAAACCATCCCTATATTTCTGGGATGAATTCTACTTGGTCATAATGTAAGTTTTTTTTTTTTTTTTAAGGTTTTTTGAGATAGGGTCTCGCTTTGTAGTTCAGGCTGGCCCTGAGCTCAGCCTCAAACTCACATCACAGCAATCCTCCTGCCTCTGCCTCCCCAGTGCTGGGATTACAGGAGTGAGCCACCAAGCCCAGCACTATGGTATGTGGTATGGTTGCTGCTGGGCATGAGTCTCCACCCCCAGTATTGTATGTAGTTTACTGAGTCCTTGTGCTTGCAAGACAGGCGCTGGAACCACTGAGCTAAATCCCTGGCCCATAATGTAAGATTTTTGTTGTTGTTTTTTAATGACTTGTTACAACCTTCTTGCCAGTCTCTTGTTATTTATGTGTGTCTATGTTCAGAAAATAAAATTGACCTGTACTTCTCTCTTTTGGTTGAGTGCTTTTCTGGTTTGGAATCAGGGCAATGGTAGCTTCTAGGAATGATGTTGGAAATCCTGCTTTCCCTTCAGTTTCATTAAAGTATGTGAAGAATATTGTCGTTGGGTTGTCCCTAAAGTTCTTGTAGAATTCTGAAATGAAGGCATTAGGACCTAGGCTTACCTTAGTAGTTTAAAAAAATTACTTCTTCCAAGTGATTGTCTGTTATTGGATTTGAATTTGTTGATCCTTTTAAACAACCAGCGCTTCAATTTATTCTTTGTATTGTTTTATTTTATTTTATTTTATTTTATTCTTTGAGATAGGGTCTTGCTTTTGTAGTTCAGGCTGGCCCTGAGCTCAGCCTTGAACTCACAGCAATCCTCCTGCCTCTGCCTCCCAAGTGCTTTTATTGAGTTTATTGGTACATTTCAGATATACATTATGATCTTTTTCATCATTGAGAATTTGTACCTGTACATGATATATCTTGATTTTTATTTTTTCCCATTCCCTGCCTTCACTTCAACCTCTCTATCCTCCTATATACATAAGTTTTTCTTCCATTTTTTCTTTTTTACCATCAAGTTTTTCTTTCCCTTCTTTGCTTTCTCCTGTTCCTCCCTCAGTTCCCCTTCCCTTTGAACATTTTCTTCCTATTTCACAATACCTATCATACATTCTGGACCTCATTTATACCTTCACTTTCGCACATTAGATAAATGATAGGGTATTTACACATCTATGTCCTATTTATTTCACTTAATGCATATCGCCTCAAGGTGTATCCATTTAATATCAAGTTATGGTTGTATAGTACTCTGTTTTATAGGAAAAGCACATATCTATATCCAATCTCCAGTGGATGGGCACTTGGACTGTTTCTAAGATTTAGCTATTATAAACTATGCCTACATAAGCATGGTAATGTATGTAGTATGGTAATGTAGTATGATGCTTTTTAATTCTTTCATGAACGTACCCAGCAGGGAAATAGCTGGGCCAAATGGGACCTCTAATCTTAGCTTTTTGAGGAATCTCCAAACTGATTTCCATAGTATTTGTAGCAGTCTACATCCCCACCAACAATGGAGAAGGGTTCTTTCTCCCTATATCCGTGCTAGCATTTGTTATTAGTTGATATCTTGGTAGCATCCAGTTTTTCTGGAGTAAGATAGAATCTTGGCATTGTTTTCACCTGAATCTTTTGAATGGCCAGTGTTGTTAAACATATTTTCATCTGTTTATTTATTGCTTCTACTCACAGAACAAGAGAAAATAATCCAAAAATTCATCTGGAACAAGAAGAAATCTGGAATAGCATAAACAATTCTAGACAACAAGGACATGTCAAGGAGATATCACAATTCCCAACTTGAAACTATGCTGCAAAGCCATTGTAATAAAAACGGCATGGTACTGTCAACGGAACAGACCTGAGAGTCAGTAGAACAGACTAGAAGATGCAGAAGCAACTCCAGATGCAGGAGCAACTCCAGCTATACTAAGCCACCTTGCCTTTGACAAAGGAGCCAAACACTCTCAGTGAAGCAAAGATAGCCTCTTTAATAAATGGTGCTAGAGATCCAGGGGTTTAGCTCTCCTAAGAGAGCTAAATGGTTCTCACTATGGTTCTAGTGCCTGCCTTGCAAGTGTAAGGCCCTGGGTTTGATCCCCATTAACCACATACTGGGTGTGGAGACTCATGCCTGTTAGCAATCAGAACCACATACCACAGTCCCAGGTGTGGTAGCTCATTCCTGTAATCCCAGCACATGGGAGGCAGAGGCAGGAGGATTGCTGTGAGTTCAAGGCTGAGCTCAGGGCCAGCCTGAACTACAAAAAGCAAGATCCTGTCTCAATAAATAAATGAATGGATAAATAAATAAATAAAAATTGGTGCTGGAAAAACTGAGTTTTAATCTGTTACAGATTAAAACTAAAGTCTAAGTGGATTAGACACCTAAATATTGAAACAAACACTAAGCCTGCCAGAAAAGATAGGTTATTACACTTGAAGACATTAGTGTAGGAAGACTTTATGAACAAAACCTCAGTAGCACAGGAATTAGGAGA